>JASVEL010004624.1:0-111983 GCA_032618575.1 Nicotiana noctiflora
AAAACATGGAAAACTTCATTCAAAATGGGTCATGATTCATATTTGGACACTTCCTCTCCGTGCAACACTGGAAATCACATTTTGTGGCTATACAAGCAAAACAATCCTTTACTCTATCCCCCAACTTCCTACAGAATTTTATGACGGAGAAATACTACAAAAAGTTGGAAGTAGAATAAGTAGACTTGTAAAAATTGATGCATGCACCTCAGCAGGCCTAATATGCACGATTATGTGTTGAACTCCCTCTAAATAAGCTTGTCACGCTCTTCGTCTCATAGGCTCTCACAAGCAACACATACTCTACGAAGGTGAGAATTTAGTTTGCGAAAAATGTGGTCACATTGGTCATTCCACGAGACAGTGCAAAATTATAAAGTATAATGAAGCTACAGAAGAGACAATGCTAAGGAACAACAACCAAGCAACTCTGTTAAACAAAAACAAAGAAGAAGGATGGAAGACTGTCTCTTTCCACAGAGGGAAAAAGAAAACAACAACAACAACAACCCAGTATATTCCTACCAGGTGGGGTCTGGGGAGGGTAATATGTAGACAGGCCTTACCTCTACCCAAGAGGGCAGAGATGATGCTTCCAATCGACCATCGGCGCATGAAAAAAAGGCAAAAAAAAACAAAAAAAACAAAACCGCATTAGTTACTCCAGCATACACCTCATAAAAATTATTTAAACATAAGATGCATATGTACCATAAATAAACAGGCATGCAATGATATCAAAATAGTAACTACCAGAAATGACTACCAAAAGAGAACACAAACTAATCATCTAGGGGCGGCCATACCACGCCTCACAACCCGGGAAATGAGTATGAAAAATCTAGAAGCCCCTATCCTACAACTCTGATACTAGACCTCCAGACTTTCCTATCAAGGGTCATGTCCTCGGAAATCCGCATCATGGCCATGTCTTGTCTAATTACCTCTCCCCAGTATCTCTTAGGCCTCCCTCTGCCTCGCCTCACATCGACCACCGCTAGCCGCTCGCAACTCCTCACCGGGGCGTCGGGGCTTTTCCTCCACACATGCTCGAACCACCGAAGTCTCGCCTCTCGCATCTTCTCATCCACTGGGGCCACCCCCACCTTCTCCCGAATAACTTCGTTCCTAATCTTATCTAACCTGGTGAGCCCGCACATCCACCTAAGCATCCTCATCTCCGCCACCATCATCCTCTGAACGTGAGATTTCTTCGCCGGCCAACACTCCGTCCCGTACAGAGGAAAAAGAAAGTTTCAACAAAGACAGTGCACTCCAGTGACATGTACATTTTTTATGCCAACACTGGTAATTAAGTGCTTGACCTCTAAAAAATTCAGGTGAACCTTCCAACCATAAAGTAAAAACAAACAACTTTTTACCATTTGAGGAGGTAGACACGGTTTTGAAAAAAAAAAACACCAAACAGTCCAAATAAAATTATCAATAATAAAAATATTTTTAGTAATGAAGTAAATTACTCTCCACTTTCAACGAACATGACTCTTTGCATGCGGCCACTGAGCAAAAACATATGGTAACAAGGCAGACTACTACACAACAAATGGCCAATTCAAATGTACATGCATGTAACCCAAAACCAATCCCCTCCACTGCCTATTAAAATCTGTATGCTAACCCACTCTAATGACATGCAAATAGAACCCCGGCCCTAATCATTGAAAACCTGGCATTTGGCTTTCAAGCTTCTAATTAAGAGTAATATACTATTTACTATAAAACCTTCCATATCCAATAATAATGCCAAAAATCGCAATATCAGTTAGCCTGATCCAACTACAAAGAATGAATAACACACAAGTCATGTCAAACACTCCACTCCCACATAATCAGATTCCAAACAAACGAAGGAATCCTTATTCAACCTCCGTTACCACAAAATCATCAACCCTTATCATGGGTGGAGATGGGCCTGGTGGGTCATGTCATCTCGTTCAACATCATGTTGGAGGGTAGGGAAACTAAGATTGTACAACAAAACATCCACCATCTGGCCCAACTCATCTCGAAAGGTATTCGTCTTGCGATGAACAATTATATGAACCAAATTTGGATAAACAATGTACTACAAAAAATTGCTCCAAATATGCCTGCCAACCTCACTCCAACAATGAAGGGGGAATAGAATCTTCCACCACACTTTGTCTCAATACAGAGCACAACTCGCTGAAACTACCCTTCTTCACCCCGAAAGTTGTAACGAACATCAACCCCATCTTCACCCCTTGGAATTCACATCTAGACCAACCTCAGAATTCACATGCCCACAACACGCACACACCACATGAACAACCAAGGACCTCCACAACCTCCATTACACCAAAATCCAGATCATATGGAACAAGTAATGGAGGAAGGGGTGGATCCTGTCAACTTAATACCAGAAAATCTAGTCGAAGATTCAAACCTCGACGAAGTAAAAGTCTTTTTATTCATGAAGATGCAAGAGCAAAGACAGATTCTCTACAGTCCAATGGCACTTTACAAGTGCACAATAGACATAAGGCCTCCAACAGACCCAACGATTAGTCAACATGCAATGACTCTTATTCCACCCTGATGCATGCATCAAGAGTTAGGAAGACTGGGTACATACACAACCAAACCTTCAACATGAACAAAGCCACCACATTCATGTTATGGAATATTTGTGGAGGAAATAATGAAGATGTAGGTTAAACTTCAAAGACTTGGTCGATACAAACCATCCTAGTATGGTCACTCTTCTTGAGACCAAGATGGACAACCATCTTCCACTGCTCAACCCTTTTGGCTTCTCAGACATGATAGAAATTTCAGCAGAAGGCCAATCAGGTGGAATGGTGATCCCGTTGGACCATAAAGTGGTCAATGTTCATAGCTTTGTTCGTAGGAGTCAAGAAATAAGTGCTACAATTGAGGTAATTTCTGTAAGAAAATTACCTATTTTCAAGAATTTCTAGTGTGGCCCACATATATAGTAATAAATTATTTACCTTCTCTCCCAAAGGAAATAATATATCAGATAATATTCTGTGGTTATGCATATATGGCAGTTTCTTTGATGGAAAGAAATTATCATATATTAGTAGTCCCTAGGGTAATTATAATTTATGGAAAAGTTCCTAGGGCTAAAGTATTTGCCTAAGAGTCCCTAATCTACCTATAAATACGCATGTGACTCCATCAGTGTGGCATCCAACGATAGTCTTAGGCTAGAAGACTCTAGATTTTCTGTCAAAGTTTTACAAGGCGATTCCACAACACTTGAACAATCATGGCTGAAGGTACGTTCCTTGTTTAATTTTCGCTGCGCTGGCTCTGTGTATGTATTCGAATTTTAACATGTGGTATCAGAGCTTGCCTTTAGCTGTGTTGTTTGGTGTTCCGAAATAATTATCAACATCATATTTTACTCCTGTATCGATAAAGAGATTAGTAATATATACGGAGATGTGTTATCTTTTACGATCGTCGCCACATAGTGTTAAGTCAAAAGTTTATTTTTCAACCAGTACTAATCTCATCTAGGTAAAATCCTTGTCTCTTTAGGTAGATAATTGGATATATACTCTTGGTGACTATTTTAATTTTTGCCAGATAAGGCAAACAAAGTAAAATAGTTTATCTTGAGATATGGATCAGATATACATGATTATTGAATCTATGCATATTGTGCCCCTTTTATTCATATTGTTTGAGCAAATAGATTTGAAGTTATAATCCCAGTATATGAGATATGTTCTCATTTATTTACCCACAAGTCTCGTTTAACTTTTGTTTAAAATCGATGTCTAATAATTTAAAGGAATTCCAACAAATGATTAATGACTTTGTGTTATTCTGTTCTTAAAGAAAATTTTAATCCAGATCGTTTAAGTTCTATTCATTTAGAATAAATATTGTATCATTGATATGATTCTATAAGTTCCTATACTATTATGATAGATTACAAAATTACTTTTATTATTTGGGATAATACAGCAAGTTGTATCAATATTTGCTAAAGTTGATTATAGAATTATTCTTCTTATGGGTCTATATAGGCATCTGCTAATACTTCGTTTGCCCATTGTTAGAATCTAATCAATATTTTGTTTAAGTTGATTATTAATTTTAATTGACAATAGATGTTTTAGTTGATATGTAAAGCTAAATATTCTAAGATGTCATTTGTATTTTCTGTTATGTCATGTATTTGGGAGTAGCCACAGCGTCTTGAGTACTTGACATAAAAGAAATTAAGTTATTTAATCATATAAAGTTTAGTGATTATAATTATAATGATATCTACTTAGTCCAGTTGTCTCATTAGAATAGTAACCCGGCCCTACAGGGAGGTAACTATTTCACTGAGATTAATTGGAATGAGATAGTAAACCTTTAAGTTAAAAATTATCTTATGCCCACAGGTAAAGATTAATTTCTATGTGTTTTGGTTTACTAGTCTAATAAAGTTAGTAAATTCTATGCATGGGTTGCAACCTCTGCCCACAGAAAGGTCTAGAATTTACTATGAATCGGTATTTTACGCGATTCACTTTTGATGGATTGTACTTTATAGCTTATGTATGTTTATCCTTGTTTTGCAGTTTTTACCGCTTTTCCTACCGTTATTTTTAATGAGAATGCTCGAATTCCAATGCTTTCTGGTGACAATTATGTTGAATGGAAGGAGAAAGTCCTTCTCACTTTAGGGTGCTCGGATCTGGACCTGGCACTTCGTGTGGATGAACCACCTATCCCCACGGAATTAAGTACGCCAGCTGCTAAGGCTAGTTATGAGCGGTGGGAGCGATCTAATCGCTTAAGTTTAATGCTCATTAAAGCTCATATAAGCCAAAGTATTAGGGGTTCTATCCCTAATAGCGATAAGGTCAAAGCTTACATGAAGGCAATTGATGAACAATTCGTAAGCTATGACAAGGCATTGGCCAGCACCCTTATGAAGAGGCTCTCAAGTATGACTTTCGACAGAAGTCGTACAGTGCGTGAGCACATTATGGAGATGAGAGACATTGCTGCTAAACTCAAGTCCCTTGAGGTTGATATGTCCGAACCATTTCTTGTGCATTTCATTCTCAACTCACTTCTTGCGGAATATGGTCCATTTAAGATTTCTTACAACACACATAAGGATAAATGGTCAATCAATAAACTTTTGACCATGTGTGTTCAAGAAGAAGAGAGGTTGAAGCATGAGACACCTGAAAGTGTTAATATGGTGACTCATGGTAAGAGAAATGCAAAGAAGGGCAGAAGTGTTCCCATGAAGAAGAAAAGCACATTTGACAAAGATGTTTGTCGTTTCTGTAAGAAGAAGGGACACTGGAAGAAAGATTGCCTGAAATACAAGAAATGGCTTGAGAAGAAAGGTAATTTTACCTTTGTATGCTATGAATCTAATTTTACTGAAGTTTCTGATAATACATGGTGGATTGATTCTGGTGCTACAATTCACATTGCCAAAATCATGCAGGGCTTTCTAACTCAGAGGAAGCCGATAGGAAGTGAACAATACGTCTATTCTGGCAATAGGACGCGTTCACGTGTGGAAGGTGTGGGGACTTATAGGCTCATTTTGAAGGATGGTTTTCACTTAGATTTAGAAATTAATACTTTTTATGTTCCAGAATATTCTAGAAATTTAATTTCTCTTTCAAGACTATCGATTAGTGGATACGATTTGAATTTTCATTATCCTTCTGTGAAACTTTTGAAAGATAATAAAGTTATTGGTTTTGGAAATTTGAATGGAAATTTATATAAACTTGAGCTAGACCCCACATTTGAATGAAATGTTTTAACTTTGCATGATAAATAAATTGGCACTAAGCGATGTATTATCAATGAGAACTCATCTAGTCTTTGGCACAAGAGATTGGGACACATCTCTATTGATAGAGTCAAAAGGTTGGTTAATGATGGAGTTCTAAAAACTCTTGAATTTTCTGACTTTGGGACTTGTGTGGACTGCATAAAGGGTAAGCAGACCAATAAATCAACTAAAGGTGCCAAAAGGAGTTCTCAATTACTTGAGATCATACATACATACATATGTGGACCTTTTCCTACCCCTTGCTTGAATGGTGAGAGATATTTTATCTCGTTTATTGATGACTATTCAAGATATATGTATCTCTATTTTCTGTTTAATAAATCAGAAGCATTTGATGCTTTTAAAGTCTACAAAACAGAAGTAGAGAAACAAACTGGTGCTCAGATCAAAATTGTAAGATCCGATAGGGGTGGAGAATATTATGGTAGGTACACAGATAAGGGACAAGTTAAGGGTCCATTTGCTGAGTTCCTTGAAAGTGAAGGTATAATTACTCAATATACCATGCCAGGAACACCACAACAAAATGGTGTGGCGGAAAGAAGGAACCGGACATTAATGGGCATGGTAAGAAGCATGATTAGCAGATCAAGTTTACCTTTATCCTTGTGGAGTGAAGCCTTAAAAATCGCTGTGTATATTTTGAATAGGGTTCCATCCAAGGCTGTCCCCAAGACACCTTTTGAGTTATAGAAAGGATGGAAACCTAGTTTAAATCATTTACACGTTTGGGGATGTCCAACTGAAGTAAGGGTTTATAACCCACAACTAAATAAGTTGGATGAAAGAACAATAAGCGGTTATTTTATAGGTTATGTTGTTAACTCCAAGGGATTTAGGTTCTATTGTCCTTCTCATTCTCCTAAAATTGTTGAAGCTAGAAACGCTAAATTTCTTGAGGATCATGAAGAGAGTGGGAGTGGTTTGACTCAAAGGGTGGAATTGGAAGAGATAAGGGAACCACCCGTGGTACCTTTATATATTGGGAACTTGAATGTTTCTTAGAGAAATTCTCATGAATTATCTGAACAACAACAAGTTCAAGAGCCACCACCACTTGAGGAGCCACAACAAGATCAACCCACCTTACCTGAACCCGCTGAAGAAGTGTTAGAACCAGTGGGAGTGAGAAAATCCTCAAGAATTACAAAATTAGCAATTTCTAGTGACTATATTGTGTATCTCCAAGAGTCTGATTTTGATATTGGACTAAAAGATGATCCATGCTCGTTTTCACAAGCCATGAGTGGAGAAAACTCCACATTTTGGTATGATGCCGTGAAAGAAGAGTTAGAATCTATGGCTAAGAATAAAGTCTGGATCTCGTCGAATTACCAAAGGGATCCTCTACCATAGGTTCCAAGTGGGTCTTTAAAACTAAAAGAGACTCATCGGGTAATATCGAACGATATAAAGCCAGACTTGCAGCCAAGGGTTTTACTCAAGGGAAGGCATTAATTACCATGAAACCTTCTCTCCAGTATCAAAGAAGGATTCATTGAGAATAATCATGGCATTAGTAGCTTATTTTGATTTAGAGTTACATCAAATGGATGTGAAAACAACTTTTTTGAATGGAGATCTTGAAGAGGAGGTATCCATGAGTCAACCTGAAAAATTTTGTGATAAGGACAAAAGTCACCTTGTTTGCAAGTTAAATAAATCCATTTATGGGCTAAAACAGGCTTCCCTCCAATGGTATAATAAATTTCACAATGTTGTTTCTTCATTTGGATTTACGGAGAACATCATTGATCAATATATATACCTTAAGATAAGTGGGAGCAAATATATTTTTTTGGTCTTATATGTGGATGATATTTTGCTTGCAAGTAGTGATTTGGGATTGTTGCACGAGACTAAACAGTTCCTTATCCATAATTTTGAGATGAAGGATATGGGTGAAGCCTCCTATGTTATTGGCATAGAGATTCACAGAGACAAATCCCAAAGATTACTTGGACTATCTCAGAAGGCCTACATTGAAAGAATTCTGGAAAGATTCGGGATGAATAACTGTTCACCTATAGCAGCACCCATAATTAAAGGTGACAAATTCTCATTGAATCAATGTCCACAAAATGCATTGGAAAAGGACCAAATGAAAGACATTCCTTATGCTTCGCTTGTTGGGAGCCTTATGTATGCACAGGTCTGTACTAGACCTGATGTTTCTTTTGCGGTAGGAATGCTTGGAAGATATCAAAGTAACCCTGGTTTTGACCATTGGAAAGCTGGTAAAAGGGTCCTGAGATATTTGCAAGGAACCAAGGATTTTAAGCTATCATACAAATACTCTGATTCATTGGAGGTGATTGGATATTCAGGCTCCGATTTGGGTGGATGTAAAGACACTGGTAAATCTACTTCAGGATACATTTTTCTTTTTTATGGAGGTGCTGTATCTTGGAGAAGTGTCAAGTAGACCATTGTTGCAACATCCACAATGGAAGCTGAATTTATAGCATGCTATGAAGCTACATCACAGGCGTTATGGTTGAAGAACTTTATTTCCGACCTTAGGATTGTCGATTCCATTTCAAGGCCATTGAGAATCTTTTGTGACAATTCAGCTGCAGTTTTCTTTTCTAAGAATAATAAAAGTGGCAGTCGAAGCAAGCACATCGACATAAAGTACTTGATGGTTAGAGACTATGTGAAGAAGCAAGATGTGAATTTTGAGCATATTAGTACTACTTTGATGATTGCTGATCCTATGACTAAAGGTCTGCCGGCTAATATTTTCAAGGATCATGTAACCCATATGGGGATTAGTAGCTCAATTTAGTCTTGCTTTGCTCTCTAACAGTTTGTCTAGACATTATGTTTATTTTGATATACATGACGGTGCACACTTTTGGTTTTTCATGTATTATTTGTGATCATTGGATCAATAAAGTTGGACTCTGAATGACTTATATTAAGCTCATTCATAAAGTTGTTAGACACTTTATTAGAATATATTGTGCATTGTAATACATGGAAGGAAGTGTTTGTTTAAAAGCATGACCCCCATGATTCGTGTAATGATATATTCTAGTTAAAGTGATTGTCGCATAACTTTTAGTTGAGTGATAAAGTTTGTGGCCATACTACATGTTTATCACTCATAAAGGATTATCTGATTTTAAATATGTGGGCCAAGTGGGAGAATGTAAGAAAATTACCGTATTTTCTAGAATTTCTAGTGTGGCCCACATATATGGTAATAAATTATTTACCTTCTCTCCCAAAGGAAATAATATATCAGATAATATTCTGTGGTTATGCATATATGGTAGTTTCTTTGATGGAAAGAAATTACCATATATTAATAGTCCCTAGGGTAATTATAATTTATGGAGAAGTCCCTAGGGCTAAAGTATTTGCCTAAGAGTCCCTAACCTACCTATAAATACGCATGTGACTCCATCAGTCTGGCATCCAACGATATGCTTAGGCTAGAAGGCTCTAGGTTTTCTGTCAAAGTTTTACGAGACGATTCCACAACACTTGAACAATCATGGCTGAAGGTACGTTCCTTGTTTAATTTCTGTTGCGCTGGCTCTGTGTATGTATTCGAATTTTAACAATTTCTACTCACAACTCTTGGCTATTTACTTCAATCTATGCTAGTACGAATATTTTATAAACAAAATGTGGAATAATCTTATAGACTTGCATGCTTCTTACACGAGTCCATGGCTTGTTGGAGGTATTTTAATGATGACCCAGGTGCAAATAAAAAAATAGGAGGTAAAGATATTAATAATAAACGTTCAAAACTACTATGGGCTTGTATTAATAGTTGACCTCATAGACCTATGATTTAAAGGTTGTAAATTCACATAGTCCAACCATAGAAAGAAGAACAATTGCCTCATTATGAAAAGACTTGACAAAGTCTTTGCCAATGAGGAATCGATCAACCTTTTTCCTAAGGCCATTGTCATTCACCTTCCTAAAACACACTCGAACCATAATCCTCTTTTAATAGAAATTATTCCCAAGAAAAATTACTACATACGGAGGCAGTCAGTGTCATCTTCTCCTTTAGACCTTTTAAGGTACCGTACATCCTTTCTTTTACCAAAAATATTGGGATTTAGTAGGGCACTCCGTTATTGATCTTTGCTTACAAATATTCGTACCCTAAAAAATGACTTACAGGAATTAATAACACTTATATCTGCCTAATTTCTAAATTGCCCAATGCAAATAACTTTAAAAAAAATTCGACCAATAGGTCTCTGCCACACTATATACAAAATTGTTGCTAAGATCATCACAAATAGGTTATAGCCCTTCCTTAAACATATCATCAGTCATTTTCAAGCTAGCTTTATCAAAGGAAGATTCGCTTGTGACAATGCGGTTCTAATCTAGAAAATTTGCTCCCAATTAAAAAAAATAAATGGCAAGAAAGCCAATATGATCTTGAAGCTGGACTTTGAAAAAGCATTCGATAGGTTAGAATGGTATTTCATCAATCAAACTCTCAGCTTCTTCAATTTTCCACCAAATGTGAAACGTCTTATTATGAACTGCATTTGTACTATTCAAATCGCAATCTTGGTCAATGGGGATACCACAAAGTTCTTTAGCCCCAATATAGGTATTAGGCAATGATGCCCTCTCTCACCTTATATCTTTATCATGTACATGGAAATGCTCTCCCGACTTACCCTCTATCAAGTGGATACATGTTTGTAGGACCCCATCCATCTGAGTAACAACGACATGGGCATATCTCATTTATTCTTTGTCGACGACCTTACTCTCATGGCTTTGGTAAATTTTAAAAATTACAAAACAATCAACAAGTGTCTAAAATTGTTGACAAGTCATCAATCTACAATAATCAAAGATCATTTTCTCCAAAATTTATCTTAAATACTGCCCTTCAACATCAAGACTAACCAATTCTTTGGAAAATACCTTAAATTTCCAATTCTAGATAGAAACCCTAAAGCAACGAATTACCAATTCTGTCATTGCACAAAATTTACTAAGGTCGTGATGGCACCGGACACCGCATCAGGCTAGCCATTTAAATTACCAAATAATTCCTCTTTTAATACCTTTGAAAATCTAAGGTTTTTCCTTCCATTTTTCATAAATAAGAGATTTTTTGCTTCAATTTAAGTCGAACAATAACAATTAATTCAAATCTTTCCAAAACCACCCCAGAACCCGGTATCACAAGTGCATGAGCGACTACTGATAAGTAAAATAAAATACAACATCTGTCTGGAATACATTGGACAGATAATAAAATACAAAGGCTGAAAGGAACTACACTAGCTGTGGGTCGCCTCGCAAATTGCAGCTCACCTAGTCCCAGAGCTAACCATACTGCTACGTCAGTAGGCTGCAAGAAGTGTATATGTACATGTGCAACAAAACTGCACAGAAGTGTAGTATGAGTACATAATCAACGTGTACTCATTGAGTATCTCGCCTAATCCCAAAGGGGTAGAGACGAGATGGTCGACTTCGACACTCACTAGAGGTCCAATGACAGCGTAATAAAAATATGGGGAAAACCTGGATTTTATAGCTATTATATCTCGCAAGGCAGAAAAATATGTAAACACATTTAACAAGTAATCAAAGATTTCCAAGATTACACTTTATTATCATATTAATTTACAACAAGCCACGAAGGGCAATTCCATATTCAAAATTTCTCAAGCAACAAATAACATGCGCAAATCACACCGAGGCGACGACCCAATCCAACAGAAATATAAATTGTGCACTATCGAGGGTAGAACGACACGAACCATAGATGCATCTATTTCCCCGCTCGCGAATCATCCATGCGATGCGGTCAACATAAGTTATACAATCACCCTGCTCGCGAATCATTCGTACGACACAGGTACACATAATATAAATGCCCAGGAAGGAAATTAAGAGCTCGTCGAGGATAATTCTCCTAATAAACAACCTTCTCTTTTTAACATTTCAGGTAAATTTACTATTAAATATCTTTTTAAATTCCTTTACCAATTAGAGATGATCTAAACAGTTCAAACTATCAATGAGTTTACAGTATTCCAAGTATAATATGCTTTCGAGTCCTAGACTACCCGGACAATAGCATAATAGTAGGTACGCACGGACTCTCGTCTCCTCGTGCGTGCGTAGCCCCCATAAATAGGAGCACATAACTATTTTACTCATCTATGGGGTAGGTTCCCCCTCACAGAATTAGAAAGGAGAGTCACCTTACTCCGAAGACTCGCAACCAGCATTCTACATTCTTTCGAAGGCTTGAACCAATGCACAATGCACCACAACTAGCCAATTAACGACAAACTAATGAGAATATACTCAAATACTTGTTAACAATTTAGATTATACGAATTCACAACTCCACTTAGTGAAATGACCAAAATGCCCTCGGGCCCACGTGCCCGGAATCCAAAATTTCTCGAAGATAAAGTTACACATGACCTTAGGAACTCAAATATATAATTTTCTCCTAATTCCATGCTCAAAATCGTGGCTAAAATTAAGATTATAAATTATTTTTTTTAGGTTTTCAACCAAAACCTCAATATTTTACTCTAATTTCCATGATTAATTCCATATATAAACTTGTATTTAACACAAAACCAGTAGAAATCACTTACCCCACGCTTGATGACGAAAATGACGCTCAAAAGTTGCTCCAAGATCACTCCCATGGAAGAAAAATGAGGTGAAATGAACCAAAAACCGATTTTAAAACAACACTGTCCACGCGACCCTTCTATGCGATCGCAATCACAGCCTTGCGATCGCATAGGGCAAATTTGCTGCCTCTCAAAAATTCTCATCGTGTTTGCATACCAAAACCATGCGATCGCATAGGCCCATGAGTTCCTCTTCTACGATTGCGGCCTGCCTATCGCATAGGCCAAATTCCCAGCCCCTCAACCAATGCTCTATGCGATCGCATCTCCTTTCTTGCGATCGCGTAGAGTAAAACTCTACTGCAAAAATACCAACAAACCAACCACCCTCTCAAGGCATAAATTGATCCGTTAACCATCCAGAATCCACCCGAGGCTCCCGGGACCCCAACCAACCCCAAAATACATTATGGACTTGCTCGAGGCTTCAAATCACATCAAACGACGCTAGAATCGTGAATTACACCCCAAATTCAACTTTACGAATTTTAAATTTCAAATTTCTATTTCCGATGTTTAAACCTATCAAAACACGTCTGATTGACATCAAATTTTGCATGCAAGTCATATTCGACATTACGGATCTGCTCCAACTTCCGAAAATTGATTCCGACCCCGATATCAAAAAGTCAACCCCCTGGTCAAACTTTTCAAAAACCTTCAAATTTCTATCTTTAGCCAAATGGCTTCAAAATGACATGCGGACCTCTGAATTCACTTCTGATCGCACTCCCAACTCCAGAATCACCATACGGAGCTACTCTTAATCTTAGAATCCCAAACGGGCATCGATAACACTGAAATGCACTTCAAGCTAAACTTATGAAAATTCTTCTAAATTGCTAACTTTCACATTAGGCGCCAAAACACTCACGGGTTATTCAAAATCCGATCTGGGCATACGCCCAAGTATGAAATTATCATACAAACCTGCTAGAACTTTCAGATCCCGATTCCGAGGTCGTTTACTAAAAATTCCAATCCTAGTTCATTCTTTCAACTAGAGCCGTCAATATGGGCTTGACCCGTTGGGCCAGCCCAGCCCAGTTCGTGATTTAGGAGGGCTAGGCTAGAATTTTTGAAGCCCATTTAAAAATGAGGCATTTAAGCCTTACCCGAGAAAGTCCGTAAGGCTTAACTGAGGCTGGGTCGGGCCGGCCCATGGGCTTAATAAAATATTTATTTAAAATATATAAAAAATAAAAAGTATACTGCCTTTAGAGATGGAAAGTCAGAATTGGATCTTTACTAAGAGGAACTAAAACTTGATCTTGAGAAGTTTCAAGAGATAATGTTGTCATGTATTGGAAGGACCATTCTAGAAAATATCCCGATCTTTCAATTCAATGATGGTGCGTGATGTACTTAGCATTTTTATTACCATTATACCATCAGAATCAATATTTAGCATTGGTGGCATGTTCTCACAAAGTACAAAAGTTGCATTTATTATGAAAATGTCCAAACACTTGTTACTACTCGAAATTGGCTGCACATGTTTTCACGAACTCAAACCGGTAATATTTTTTATGTGAATTTAAATATTATTAATTTTTAATATTTAGCTAATTAATATTGCATATGAATTGTAGATGAAAGTGAACATGTTAAGACAACCTTGTCACGAGCGAATTCAAATGTGTTTGATAAAGATGATGTGTTAGATATCTCATAAGCAGCATGAACGTTCTCTTGAATAGTTTGTTTTAAGTTTTGACTTTCAGTGAATGAAATATAGTCTTGTCTTTTACTTTTTTTTTAATATTTATTGTGATATATTGGAACAATATAAAAAGTTATTAAGTTTCACAAGTTTTTTAACTTTTAAATAATTATCGTTTTTAGGTCAGAACTTAAAGAAAAAATATAAAATTATATTTTTAAAAATGATGGGCCAGCCCGTGAGGGCCCGCGGCCCACATAGGGCTGGGGTGGGCTCACCATTATAAGGCCTATCAAAATGATGGGCTAGCCCAGCCCAGTCCATCAACTACAAAAGCCCACGGGGGGCTGGGCGGGGCTAGCCTGGCCCGGCCCATATTGATAGCTCTACTTTCAACTTTAAGCTTCCGAAATGAGAATTATCTTCCCAAATCAACTCCGAATTTCCCGAAATCAAATTTTGACCACGCGTACAAGTCATAATACCTGAAATGAAGTTGTTTATGGCCTCCGACTGCTAAACCGAGCGCTAGTACCCAAAACGACCGGTCGGATCGTTACAAATTCATAATAGACAAAATGCATGATAGGCTTTCAACATGGAAAACAAAGTTATTAAACATAGCTGGCAGAACCATATTAGCCTTATCAACCTTAAACTCTATCCCTAATCATGCAATGCAATGCACAATCCTTCCTACTAAAATCCAAAAGCAAATTGATCAAATTCAAAGATACTTCATTTGGGGAACTACAAATGAGGGGGAAAAAAACTTCATCTAATTAATTGAAAAAACATACCAAACCTAAGGAATTTGTAGGCCTTGGCCCAAAAACTGCTAACTCAAAGAACAAGGCTCCTCTAAGTGGCCTAACATGGCGAATTCTTACAAATCGTATCACCCCTTAGGCAAGCATTCTCATAAAAAATGACGGGTCAAAAAGAAGCAAAAATCCTTGTTTCATTTGCAAAGTATTGTTAAAGGATGGGCTACGTGCTCTAAAGGCATTCTATGGCAACCAAATCTTAATATTTGGGACACCCATTGGATCCCAAATTCACCTCCATTAAGAAACTGTATAGAGAGAGGGTCCCCTCCAAAATAAGGAAATCAATCTAAAGGTCAATAACATGGAAGTTATCTGTCATCAACATATAATATCATTGGTAGTAACCAATGGCTCCTCAATTATCTCATATCACAATCTCTTACAATTGAATGGGCTGATCTACTCACTTTCCTCTTATGGGATTGCCAGAAACAAAAACAACAACAACAACAACAACAACAACAGCGAATTAAAAACCCCTATTCCAGGGTCAACCTCTGGAATTCCTCTTTCTAAACTCCAAAGGTGGACCTCTTCAAACCAAAATATCCATCACATTACTTGGCAAAAAATTGGTATAAACTAACATTGATGAAGCATAAAAAAATTATGCGAAAAATTCAGGATTAGGAGGAGTATTCAGAGGTCATACATCATTGGCTTCCAAACAACAAGATACTGCCATTTCTCCATTACATGCTGAATTGCACGCAATATACGAAGGACTCCAAATTGCCACAAAATTCAAACTCGTCCCACTTGAAGTGAAAACATATTCAACAGAGGCTATCAATGCAATACATCAGGATCATATACTTATTTCTAACATTGTTCGTGCATGCACATCAATAAAGCACCGGCATATGTAATAGCTTGATTTGTAAAATTATTGATCTCAGTTCTGGCTTGAAATCACTATAATGAAATGCTAAGTCGCATGTTCTTGAAAAATTAAATAAAATTAAAGCGACAAGGCAATCTTCTGATAGAGGGGAAGAGGCAGAGCACAACCGATTCTGTGGCACAAGATGCGCTGGTATTGCAAAGGCAGGAATGAGTTCACAACGTTCGAATAAGCTACTCGACCGACTAAAGCTAAAAGGAGAAAGGGAGATGACTCTAGTTGTTGAGTACCCTGAGGAAGGTACCAGATCGACTTATAGTTGTAGCGGATCTTACTTACATCGGTTCTAGCGCTTCCTGTTCCAGATTTCTGACAGGCTTTTCCTCTTCTGATCTTTTTTTGCAAAATCTTTAGCAACTCAGCTTGTAATATGCTTACAACTTTAGGTAACCAAAATATCGCTTGTCATATTCCACCAATGAGTGGAAACTTTTCAACTACTTGTAACAAGCTAGACGACTTCTAGTTATTATAATAAATATTCCGTTACTATCAAAGAAAACTTTACCAGAGTGACAAGAAACAATACTGCAAGCAGGTAGAGTGTATGATATGCTTTCCATTTGCTGTCAAACATCATTTTTGGACTAGATGTTCGTACCCAGTAGGGAGATTTGTTGCTTTGATTGAACTTATCTAGACATTTACTGATAAGACAACTAAGTTACACTTTCTATTTTGTAGCCAAATCATGCTTGATGCACCACTAAATTTATCCGATATAATTGTCGGCCAACCCTCCATGAGTATGGGTAAAGCTCCATATATCCTACCTTCCTAGATCCCACTTGTTAGATTTCACTAAGCTGCTGCTGTTGTAATTGTCGGCCAGCCGAAACAAGACAAAAAACATCTAAAATTAGATGATAAGGAACTTAAAATCCTTATCAGTCTTTTGGTTCTTACAGCATTCGCCTAAAATGCACAATGTGTCATCAGAAGCCTCAAGAAATTGTACCAGTTTTAAGGGTGACGTGTAAAACCAAATGAAGTACTGCTACATGGCAGATTGACACAATAACCAGGAATAGACCGGGCAGGGAAGAGCGAGTGTATCACAGAACAAAGCTTGGTGTTACATGTTACTATATCCTTTTTAAGAAAGTTTAGTCAAATATTTTCTGCACAAAAAGGAACACAGCAGTAAAACCAAAGAAGCACTCAAAAGAATATCACAACTTGAAGGGGAAAAAGCGAAATCCTCCAGGTGAAAAAGGAAAAAAAAAACACACACACACATTAATCACAAAGAGTAAGATAGCGCTTATTCACTAAAAGAAGCCACGGCTCTCCCTCTCAAAGTCTGGACATATCTCAGCGACTTGCTGAGAGCTTACTGACAACTTCCATTCCCAGAAGGAAATAGACGAAAACATTCCCCTTTGACCGAGTTCCATCAGAAGATATAGTCTGGCACCAGAAGGGGGAATCTTGCAACCTCTGCTTCAAACACACTACCTTTTGGATCTGCTAATCTGCGGAGAAAGAAATACAAACATGTTTTAGTAGCCAGCCAAGAACATAAGTCATCCAACTCTTTCAAATCGGAGGTCTCACTGAAGTACACTACACAACAAAAGGCATCGCAAAGTAACAAATGATTAAATGCAAAAAAGTGAAGAAAGTGATAAAAATGACAAATTCCTGACTGACATTTCCTGTTCCTTCATAGAGTCGGATGTATCTACAAAATGGAGCTTAGAGATTCCATAAACTTGTATAATGATGCACCTAGCCTTTGGGTAGAACTCAGTGAAGAAGTGCAACAAAACTCTGCTGTCTTCATCCATTATTTATTCATTATATCATTGTGACCAAATGTTGAGGCAGAAAACAGCAGATCAGATTTTCCTAGTTCAATTCTGAGTACTGCCTTCAGTCAAAGGAAAAAACAAATTGCCAAATTCTCCTATTTTCTTCCATTATAAAATATTAAGTATTGAACGTTATATGATATGGGACATTTTCTTTCAGAGAGAAATCCCATCACATAAAAGAATGGACAAACTTTTGTTGCAGTGGAATAAAACCCTTAATATATTTTTCTTAATAACCATGGTGTCCAGACCAGCCTGCGCGCACTTTGACTAATTCCACGGGATACCTGCTACCTCCCACCAACAACAGGTAACTAGGTAACTCTATCCAACAGGGAACAAATCATTTAGTGTTTTAGTGTTTTTCGCTCTGCTGGAATTTGAACCTGAGACCTCAGGTTTTCAGCACACTAATATCTTCTTCAGCTAATCCTGTCTGTCCTGCTCGAACGCTCTCTGACTCTGTCAAAAGACTTGCTTTGCCCTACCACTTAAAAGCCTAGCGAATGCTCACCTGATTATTCAGGTCAAAACATCTCACTCCAAGGACACATTTGAAGCTGCTGATCGACCCCATCACTGAAGTGAACTACCAAACTTTGAATTGCTTCAAGCAACGTTTTCTGTGAAGCTAAAAACCTAGTAAGGCTGCAAAACTGTTGTTTCACTCCAAGATCAAAATAAGACCATATCGGATTAGGATCTACAAGTTGGCCCGTAAAATGGGTGTATGCATGAAAGAACTGCAATTACCGTCCACTACAGAGTGAATGTGAAGGTGTAATAATAAACTCATTTCAAACGAATAGATAGAACATCTTGATGGTGTAGCAATTGCAGTATGTGACATACCTCCCAGGTACGAAAGTAAATGCTCCTTCAATTGAGCCTGGTGAAGATGACTGTGCTGTGCAACTTTCATAGACAAATTCTTCTTCACCTGGCCGCAGTAGCGGAAACTGCAAATATTACAAGAGCAGCAAAAAATGAGATGATCTCAGCACAAATAGAGGCTGGGGCCAACTGGTCCAATAATTCCCAATACAAATAGAAAGAAAATGCCGCAGCTCCGATAGTTAACCTTTGTATCTCTGGGAAAAAGGACTATGCATATCGTTAAAAAAAGAGGCCACTGGTGTAACTAAAGGAGAAACAGAAATTCAACTGAGTGCGGTAAATGAGCATAAGGAAATCTGCTTGTTCTTTCATTTTTTAACAATAAACAAACATGTTCCCTCAAAATCTACTATTTCTGTTTCTCTTTCTATCTTCCTTTTTTTTTTTGGTTGAGAAATCAAATATTATTTCATCAATATCACACCAAGATGGGATCAAAAACTATTTACGACAAAAGAGTGTTTCCATCACCATTTCATACAAATAATCCCACCCACCATTGAGCTCTTTTTTCCTATTACATGCTGATTTCATCTCTATTCTCAAACACTCTTTTGATATAGTGCTGAAATTATTCAGGTCAGCTGAGTATAGATCATCAACCTTGGTTTGGGTGGGGGAAGGGGAAGGGTAAGGAAAAGAGCCTGCTGTTGTTAATTCAAGGTTGAGTTCTTTGATACCTAAGGTAAGTTTTTTTTTTTTGCCAAAAGTATGACAGAAATATGAGAGTTTTGAGACATCCAAAAGAACTCCTGTGGAACTTCAGATTTTAGTCCATAAAGTAAATAGCTGACGGCTTAAAATGCCTTTCTCCCTCTCTCCTCCGTGTTAAATGAATATTCTAGTATTTCTCCATATCTCTTTTACACATTAACCCTGTAAAAGATCAACGTAAAGATACTTCTCAATTGACTAGAGCACAAACATGTTCATAATGAACTTAAAGAAAAAACATGAAAGATCCCAAGTTCGTTCATCTCTGATCAACATGTCCCCTTCTTCTTTTCCAAGAAAAATAAAAGCATCTTATGACACATGAGAAAGGTGCCCACGATGAATTTGCCAGATAAAGCTGAAAGTTGAAAGTATAAAGATCAACAGTAAGCTTCGACGTTTTAATTAATAGGGATTATTTCCTCATCAAACAACTTCATGAAAATGATACCTTTCCTATCACTGCTTCTCCATTTACATCATCTACAATTCTGTTATTGCACCGGATGATCCAACGTCTCCAATATAGTTGGCAAGAGCTGAAGGTCATCCCATTCATTTTGCATCCTTCAGGTGAAAGAGACATGCGGATGGAATAAGCGAACAAGAACTTCTCAGAATCATCTTGAAGGTTACTGAACTCTGGGACGAACACAGAAGAAGCACGAACCTGACATAAACCATCAGTCTTCAGGACGAAAATTAAAACACAAAAAACTGACAAGAGCAACGTCTATTTGGTTGCTCTATGGTGTCGGAACAATTACCTTTACACCATTTGTTACAGCAAGAGAACAAAGTGGAGGTTCCTCTGAGAAAAGACTGATACTTCTGACTTTTCCTTCTTTACGGACTTTGATCATGCCATTTTGCAAATGACGGCCATGTTCCTCTAGCCACAATAGCATGGCATCTTGTTGTTGACTGCCTTTTACATCATGAACAGAACTTATCAAGGCATTCGGTACACAAGGGAGCATTTCTCCATCAGTTTTGAGATTCCTAGTACCAACATAAAGTTGACCATTGGAACAGTTGAGGAAGAAAATCTTTTCATTATAACCGCAAGAAGCTGCTACGACGATGTACTTAGATCGATTGCCAAATCCAATGTGTCTGATAATTTCTTTAGTTTCTATTATCATCTGATGCAAAGGCAGCAAAGATACATTCACTAGATGGTCATAAAAGGAGTAGCCTCCGATGAGGCCCAACAAATTCCCAGCTGCCGCGCTTCCGCTGAACTCCTCACTTCTCAGTTCTTGACCATCACAGAACCGGTAGAGAACCCGAGTAGGAAGAGGCAACTTCACTTTTAAACTCTTCTCCAACTCCTGTATTTCATCCTCAGATGCACCTTTACGCAATGTAGACAAAATTTCGGGGAAATTTATTGCTAGCCAGTCTCTTAATCTGCCCCAGCATCTTTTAACTCTTGTAACCAAGGGCCAAGGGTACAGATTAAAAGCTTCCCGCCACGTTTGATAAGATGCCTAAGTAAACAATATAAACATGGTAAGATCAGTGTTTCAGCAATGCAAACTAATGGCGCATATGTCTGAATGCATGTGCAAGCCATGACAGAACATTTACACAGAGTGTAATTAGCAGCACAGGGTTAATGTTAACATGATCAAAACAGACAAGAAGCCGTTAAAAAATGACACAACAGAGATTCGTCTCAACCTAGAATTACTTGACACTTAGACAACACGTATAGCCAGACAAATGTTCCACCTCCTCATTCTCCAACATCATAAAGTAGGCAACAGATGAAAACTAATCTTAAAGAAGAGAAAAAAAAGAAACTGAACAGAAACATGCCCATTTCCTTTCCTTGCAAAGCTTAAAACATAAATCTAGTGAGCGTACATGACAGAGCAAAATGAAATTCACCAAGCAGTCTGCCTCTTACAATCAAGAGAAGAAAAGACAGACACTTTTTTTCAATTCTATTTCACAAATTTTCTACTTTAATAGAACAACATAAAAGAGGCAACCGTTGTATCACTTCCCCCAAATAGTGTGCGTACATTTCATGCCGAGGTCTTGATTACTTTTCTTCTTTTAAAAATTGCAGATAGGTCAGGTATAGACTACTAGGACCCACGTTTCCAACAACGATCATATGAACCCTTTACAGCTAGAACTAGACAAAAAATGCAAGTTCTATTTCCTGCAATATTTTATGAGTGGAAATGAAGAAAAACTATTCTTGTGTAACTATTCAGCATTTGAATGAGCATAGATGCATAGCAAAGGGAGAAACAATGTTTAAGTATTGGTTGGAGAATTGTGATAGCAGCACAAGGCGTTCGTATTAACAAAAAAACTCAGTAAGAGAATTTAGTTCAAAAAGTTTCTATCTTGATAACATTTTTAAGACTACCAAACACGTAAGACTAAGAAGTACATTATACCCTAGAATCAAAACCCAAGTTAGAAGTTAATTTGCTTTAATCCAATCCTATTCCACGATCTTCTGTGTGCTCAATCATCACATTTAAAGATGTTTACAATGAATTGCTCTTCTAAAAATTTTTCTTTTTTTTCTTGTGGGGTTTTTAAATTTATTTATATAAACTAATACTCCCTCCGTCCCAATTTACCCTTAAAAGAATTAATTTACAACCACAAAAATAACATTGGTTTATTTTAGACCAAGAGTTTCAAAGCTCTTTCTTTTCTTTCTTAAAATTAAACTCCATGTCGAGTCAAACACGGCCACCTAAATTGGGATAGAGGAAGAAACAATCAACAATCAACAAAGAATGCTTCAATCAATTGTAATTATGCACTCCCTATATCCCTGTAGTAGTACTAACTTCAAATAATAAAAATTAAGAAATGTCTAAAACTCATACAACAACAACAACAAAAAGATGAATACTTTGGACTAAAACCTGAGTTAAATGCATAAAATTGAGCAGCTATACCTTGAAAGAAGGCATGAGGTTGTCAAGTGGGTCAAGTGGGGAAGAAAGGTCAAGATCATGAGCACAAAATCTGGACCAAATCAAATCATCAGAAGCCCAATTCCTAAACCTCTTACTAACACAAGCTACTGACGCTGCATCTTGAGGTGCTAATTTGGATAAGATTATATGCATAGTCAGCCCACCTAAGCTTTCTAGATCCATCTTTTTCTCCTCCGTCTTCCACCGCCGGAGATTATATTAGATAATACACAACCGCTTTGCTATTCTACTTACGTACACCTCTTTTGTCGGAATTAAAGCGGTCGTTGCTTTGTCATATGCTATATGTTAGTACTGCCTGCGCTCCGCTCCATTTTTTTTTATTTTTTTTAATGTTAAGAAAGTGTAGGTTGAGATTAATTAAGAATAGAAATGACCATTTTAATCTTACTATCTCACATAAATACTTTTAATATATATTTTAATATTATTTACTCCAAGGACAATGTAGGAAAAATATCATTAAATTATTCTTAAAATCCGAAAAAATCATTTATTTTGGACCACAAAAAAAGCTAAAAAATCACTTATTTTGGACCTGTGAGTACTATATTGGAATGGAAAATGAAAGGGGGTCAATTAATTAATAATCATTTCATTGAAAAACAAATTAATTCCTTCTCAAATTATCTCTTGCCATTTTTATAAGCTCCTTATAAAATATTAATTAATTCTTTTTTGCTTATTTTATCTTTATTTATATCTTATCCTATATAACCATTTCATATACTATAGCAAAAAAAATTAAGAAGGATCTTGCTTTTCTTTATTTAGTAGTAAGTAGTAAGTAGCTAACATAAACTTTTAGATGGTATATTTAGAATTTGAATTTTATTAGTTTAACTCGTAAGATTTTTAATATTATATTATTATATTTTAAAATTATAACTTTAAATTATTATATTTTAAAAATTATAAAGTTAAATTTATTATATTTTGTATATATTTTATATATAAATTTATGTTTCATATAGTGGACTTCTTTTTGCCCCTTGAAAAAAAAATTAAGTTATTCTCTGCTTGCCAGGTTGTTAGTGTTGCTAGTTATACCTATTCTATTTTGTCCGTTTGCCGTCCTATCCCCCACTTCTTCCACGTGTTCAAAGTTGGAAAACCCAACTCATTCATCGAAATAATATCTTTAAGAAAAAAATTGGAACAAGTCATAAGCGTTCAGCTGAGAAGACAGTTAAAAGTCACTAATCAGAAACAAAATAAGAAGGAAGTATCGCGACTTTTGACTAACGGTGTGTTTGGTATAACCGAAATATTTTTCAAGAAAATATTTTCTTGAAAATAAGTAGTAATTTTATTTATTTTTCGGTGTTTCGTACGTAAATTAAGGAAAATAACGTCTCAAGAATATTCATAAATAATTTAGATATAATAAACATGACGCCATAAACTTTCAAACCAACAATCTTCCGGACCCACAAATTTTATAAACTTTCGAACTGCTAAACTTTCAAAACTGCGAAATTTCGAACTCGTAAACTGTGCCAAATATAGCTTAACTATACGGGGCCAAATACGGTCCTCCCCACGCTTACGAGTGATAGTGCACGACCCCTCTCATATGCCTCCTACAACGAGGGCGTAGTTTGGGCGTAAGAACGTGAGCGACGTCGCCTATGCTTGGGCGTCCCCATTAAAAGGACGTCGCCCACACCTCAACGGTTTATTGTTTTAATAAGGAGGCGTCTCTATATAAAGGGAGGTTTCCCTATTGTAAAGGATCATATGTTATTATCTAACAATACGACTCTCTCACCCTCTCTCTATTTTTCTCAACTGTGATAAGCAATTATTCTTAAAGTTCTTCATTCAAGCAAATATCTTTACATTATAATCACGTTGATCTTATACCTAGGTTCACTATATTTGATTACGATTTACTCCTTTTCTATTTTGTTGATTGTTTCAAGCTCATAAAATAACAATTAACTTGCCAAACATAAACTTTATAATTTCTAAATCTTCTAAACACATAAACATCCAAACTCATAATTTTGGAACTTATAAAATTTTGAGTCTTTAAACCGATAAATAGTAAAAGTAAAACTGAAAAATATATTTAAATTTTTTTCGGGGGAGGGGGGCTAGGGGCAGGGCTGGGAGGCAGGGGGCGGAAGCGAGGCTGGGGGCAATTACAAAATTTTTTTGTGTGCAGGGGGGCTGGAGGGATAGTAAGCTAACTGGTAACGGACAAACTAAAATTTGAAAAAAAAAATGGAGAGGAAATAAGGTAGAGAAAGTTGAGAAAGAACTTTGGAAAATATTTTCCCTTCTTCTAACAAGGAAACATTTTCCTCTATCAAAAAAAAAATTATCGAAAAATACTTTCCTTTGTATTAAACACACCCTAAGACAAAATCGAAATATCCTGCCGTCACCATTATTTTTAGAGCATGTTTGGAAAGTCACCTAGGAATTGGATTTGGGTATAATTACACAGTTTGGCATGTTTGTTTGGCCAAGTAATTACTTGGTCAGTATGAAATTGAGTGTAATTGGAGGGGTGTAATTACACTTTCCAATTCTCAAGGGAGAGGTGAGAATTGGTAGTAATTACACTGTGTAATTACAATGTTATTTTTTATTTTCTTTAATTTTTAATTTTATTTTAATTTATTTTCTTTATAACTTTTTATTTTTATATTTTTACTTTTTAATTTCTTTTAAAATTTTAAAATATATTTTCATTGTACATTATTTATCTTTTATTTCTCTTCCTTTATTTCTTGTTATTTCATGTAATTGCTTATATTTTATTTTTGTTTATTTTATTATTCTATTTTTTAAAACTACACCTCCTAATATTATAAATAATGATTCATTTACAAACTTGTCATATAATGAGTGATGTAATTAAAGTGGAATTCATTGTTGAATGTTGTTATAAACTTATTATATTTCCTAATCTAAAATTATATTGGAACTTACTATTATTGTGTTGGAGTTTAACATATGCTAAATATTTTTTTTAAAATTTTTAAAATTATATTATATTCATAGTTCTAATTTACTTGTTTTAGTAGTATTTGATCACGTCACATGTTGTTCATTTTTTAGTTAGAATTGATAGATCAGTTATGTCAAACATTTGAATAATGTTATGACATTATATTTATAAATATTAATTTTATTTGTTCAAATATGAATTCCATAATGTTCTTACAAAAAAAAATATTTTTAATTTATGTAAGTATCTAAACTAAATATTATTAATTTAAAATATATAGATAAATTATTTTTTCAATATTAATTATAAATATATGATTACTTATTAATGTATATTCACGAAAAATATACATATTAAATACCAAATATAATATTATTTATACTTATAAAAATGTATAGGCCTATATTTATTGTATTAATTTATAAGTTTTGATAATTACTTAATTTAAAATTTAATTTAACTGTGTAATTACACTTATGCAACCAAACAGTAAACTTGTAATTATATTATGACAAACAAACAGGTCGTCGTAATTACACAACTGAGTAATTACTAGGCTGTGTATTACTACCTTAGTAATTACACCAATTCCAATTACATGGTGGCTTTCCAAACAGACTCTTACTTTTTTTTTTTTATGTCTTTCTTTCGCCTATTAGGCTATTTTCCTTAAGAACATTACTGACTTGACTTAAATGTCAATAAGTACCGATTATTTGAAACTACAGTGAGTTCGGGTATTTTCACACCAATATTTTCCCTGCTTTTTTTACTTCTCCTGTTTTTTTTTTTTTTTGGAAAGACTTTTCTTTTAAATGTTTCTGCTAATGACGCGAAACCAACTTGACTGTCAACATAAACAAAAGTTTTAATAAAAAATAATTAAATTTTTTTGTTTGGAAAAACAACTAGTTTTATGTTTTCTGAAAACAGCGATCTTGATAACAAGATTAAGGAAACATCTCATTAATTTTTACGAACTGTCAAACGCTTTTCCGTGTTTTGGTCAAATTCATCTTTTCCGGTGGATATGCATGTAAACTGGCCTTTTAAACAAACAATGCACTTAAATGTCAAACAATAAATTAAAACAAAGAAAGAGAGGTAGAGAGAATAAGAAGTTAAACCACAAAAATTGAATTTCTGAATTGTGTTTTCGCCTTTTTTTCTTTCGTAAACAGAAGAGGAAAAAAAGAGGAAAGATAAAAAAAAAAAAGGAACTAACACCTACCAAAAAGAAAACAAAGAGGCAAAACACAGAACATAACTAAAAGACCAGTCGGCATATTGAAGGTTGAACTCTCCCAAGCAACTATATGTTTCCTGTGCCTTTTGTCCTGAAATCTTGGCAACAATGACGCGCCAGTTACCTACCACACCAAAGATGAAGAGGAAAGAACCGTTTAAGTGGAGTAGTTTATAACTTTATATATCTCGAAGAAACACAAAATAGAAAACTAATAACTGACTAATTTTAATTTTCAACCATGAGATTTGCAGTGGACTGGCAAAAGCGAATGTACAAGTAATTATCGGTTGAAATTGCAACTTTCTGAGCACTGCTGGCTTGTTAGACAGTTTCACCAAGTAAATTTTACTCTCTTTTTTTGTGGAATAAAATTAAAAAGCCAGCTCAAACCAACTTCACTCTATGCTCTATCTTTGCATTCTGCCTTCCTCAAAAATATACATTATTTTTAGCTTCTGGGGCCCACATGAAAGAGTCAATACACCGACATCTAATGGCTCAAAATTTGGGATGTTATTGCTCCAAAATATCCCAACTCATTGCCTAAATATCGGGGAATCAAATAAATAGTAGAACCCACCCAACTGCAGATTCAGATCAGATTGATATGAATATTTCCAGTCTAAAGGTTTTCGCATATATCAAAAGTTTTTCCGAGATGAATTCTAACACACCATACCGTGACCCGTAAAAAACTGCATCCATATTTGGAACTGGGATTCGAGATAGTCTAAGTGGTAAAAAGTGAAAGCAGAAGGCAACACTACTTGTTTGTTTGATTCGTTCAATTGGACCTTCAGACAAGAAGGCATTACTACTTGCTCCATTTGATTAGTTCAATTGGCCCTCAAGACACGGTAAAAACGTTAACACAAACACGGAGGTTGATGCCTTGTTGCTTAGACTACAGTGTATATCGTCCTACATTTTACAATCGTCATTTCAAAGGATCATTCTCATCCATTGCACAGAAGAAAAGGACGGTAAAAACTGATGCTCGGTTGCTTGGTGCGAACAAGTTAGCAATCATGCCCCTATCAGTGGCTGTCAATAAATTGTAACATAGCTAGAATTCTATATTTCACCAAGTTCCTAGTCTTTGTCACAGTTTGATGAAGAGGAATATAAAAAGGGGAATGCATCAGGAGATAATCATTTCCTTTCGAGAACAAGTGTCCGGGTTGGAACATGGCTCAGCTCGTAGTTGATGAAGCTTTCTGTTTCATGTTTAAATCAGTTTATTAACTTGCAACAATCTTATTTGAGATCAACGATTTAGCTAAGACTGTTTCTCATTGAAAAAGTTTTTTCTGCTCATTAATATTAAGATTATATATGGTGAGAGAAGGTACCGTTACAAGGTATATAGGGTTTAGTGGCTCCTTCAACCCTTCGTACCCCAGAAAAGCAGGTCAAATATCACAGCATATATTTTGCTGATCGGGACATTCTCACCTTAGCTCCAGCGGTAATCTAAATAATCGGATTAACCTAAGTTACTGGAGAGAAACAAGGGGAAAAGTTGCAGGTTGAGGGGTGAACATACAGCTCCTGACAACACTCGTCAACAAATCATTAGGCCCACAATATCTTGCATACTGAAGCAAGTACAATCAGTCATTTTAAACCATTTAGGTTGAGATATGCTAGATGCCAAGGACGAATAAAGCCACTAAAGTATAAGATAAGGCTCTGCAGAGCATACAAGTGCTTGTCGAACCCATGGGAAAGGTTTGGTTAAGATACGTCACATTTCACCAAGTATACAATGGTATAACCTTACATGTCCTCCGATTTTTCACATTTCACCAAGTATACAATGGTATAACCTTAACATATCCTCCTAACAATTCATTCTTTCCCTTTCGAAGAGTGATTTCCTTTGGAAACGAAATTGGAGATTTTTGGAACATGGGGATGACTATTGTATTCACAACAGCAGAACAGAGCAAAATAAAATTCTGCTTAACGAACATGGAAAGGACCTCACCTATTTCATTAAAAGACGTCAACTGTAAATCAACAGACCATATTGTGAAGTTGGTTCTGGAAACCAGTTTGTTCAGGAATACATTTATGTACTAATATAATAGCAGTCATAATATAGAAAAGATTTTAAGCAGGTATGTTTGGATTGAATGATCTTTCATATTTCAAGGGAATTCTGGTAATTTATTTTTAGCTCCTATCCTTCCATTTTCTTGAAGCTAGAAAAGTCCTAACCATTCCATTTATCCACATCTCTTCGGCTCTTTTTCTTTATTCTGAAAGAAAATTGAACATTATCATACTTACTATTCCTCTGACTATTTTGCCTACCAGAAACTTGAATGTCACGTGGTTATTTATTGAAAAGCCAAAATCCTTTAAAAAGCGGCCTGAATCCAAAGAACAGTCTCAATTACTTAAGAACTTACTTGGCTTCTAGCCTATCCAGCTTTAATAATGATTTCGTTTGGTAAACTCATTCACATTATCGAATTAATGTTTCAACTGTAGTTATTGACTATACAGTTCGTCTCTTTTTTTTTTCCTTATGGTGGTGGGGGAAGCAAGTAAAACAAGCTACTAAGTTGAGAGGACGTTAGGTGATTGGAGTCTGATAGCCATTATTCACTTGGAAGATAAGATTTTAAGTCCGTGTGCATGTTTTTAACTAGTTGAATTATTCTTTTTTTTTTTAATGGAGCTGTATCAATTTATTCATGTAGTGTAAAAGATGTATTCATTTACTTTATAACGATGCCCAAAGGTAAGAAATGACCTAGCCGAATGCTTCTTACATGTGCACAAAAAGCTCTCCTATAGGTGAAGGGAACGTATCTAACTTTTCTAGTGATATAGAGAATTCTATTACTGAGAACATGAAAATCAAATTTTGCTAGTGCTCTTGTGCAGAGTTTTGGATAGATTTAATGAGTTTGTATCTCATATTAGTATATTCCTAAAAAACATACTCCCTCCGTTTCAATTTATGTGAACCCATTTGACTGGGCACGGAGTTTAAGAAAAGAGAGAAGACTTTTGATCTTGTGGTGTAAAATGAGGCACCTTTATTTTGTGTGGCTATAAATCATTGCATAAATGTAAATTGTTTTCAAATAAGGAAAGGGGTCATTCTTTTTGGCACGGACTTAAAAGGAAATAGGTTCACATAAATTAAAACGGAGGGAGTATTAAAGAGAAGGATATTTAATAATGCAGGAATATAGGTTTCAGGAATCAGTAAAATTTTAGGTCCATAAAGCCAATTTACAACTCGATCCAAATAAAGGTTCTTTACAGATTCTACAAATAGCAAATATATATCAACTACAGACAGAAATACTAAATCGCATCAGATCTCAAAGTGAGCTACATTATCATGAGTATAAACAATGCAATCCTAACTAATGCATATATATACCTAATATGAAACTGAAATAAAAGTAGCAACAAAAATATGATGATAAAATAAGCACTAACAAATTATGCGAAAAATTGGGGTAATCACATGCAAAAATGAGAAGGCTCTCACTAAACCAATAATAATGAACTATAAGAGACAAATAAGATGATAGCATATTTAACTAATAATAATATGTTAGCTTGGAGCACAAGATGGCGAAGATCCAGAAAAATAAAGTATAATAAGCATGTGAACAATCAATAGAAATAAATGGCCACATTGAGAAAGAGATCTGCCTCTCAAAAAGGAATATGTCACAGGAAAAGAGAGAGGATCAATACTGACGTTCACCTGATTTACAGAATTTCAGTGTAAGAAAGGTAAGCCAATAGCTCCAGAATACAACTGCTTCTCCACCACTAAAGCTTAACCTAAAGTCGGAGGCATGGTGCAAAAGGTACATGCTAGACATCTAATAGGGACCCTCACAAGACCCTCACAAATTTAGGATGCTACGAGAACAGGAAAGAGCACACTAGCAAGATCAAAGCTTAATTGTTTCCTTTTGCTTTTACTTTGGTGCATACCGGAATTTAGTGAAGATGCTGACAGCACCATAGAATTTATTAGCTCCCATAAGGAAGAGAGTTCAAATGGATATCCCCGTTAGAATACATGGCTCCCTTCAAAATTATGAATGTATTTCTTTGCTTTTTGCTGTACATATTCAGCACGATCTTATTGCTGAATTATACCTTTACTGAACCAAAAAATGACTCATGGAAAATTTGTCACAACACTAAGGAGGTTACAGGACTAGAGAAATAATTCCAATAATTACCAATTTCACAAGCAATTGCATTTCAACTTTTCTCGGTTTTTTTCTACAACTATTCAAGCTTTTCACTTCAAGCAAAACTTTCTCAAATGCGAACTTTACACAACCATCAAGAGTCTAGATTTTCACTTCTCATCCAGGCCTTTAGATACTGAAGATTTCATGAAATGGGAAAAGTCCAAATCTTCGTTCTCTTCCAAAAAAGATTACTAGCTAGCACATTGATCCTCTCTCTTTCCCTTGGACAATGGTAGTTCTTTTTTACAAAAAAAAGTGGGGGGGGGGGGGGGGGGGTCAAAGGAGATGGACTAAGCACCGAAACCAATTAAGAAGTTGGAAAGACAGGAGAGCACGTTATGCACAAAAATTGTCAAAATGGAAATTTGTTTAAAGAACAATCCACATGAATCAAGAGTTGAGCAGTTACCTAGCTTAAGGAGATCTTCTCAATGATTGCTCGACCCTTGCCCACTTTGACTACTTGGCTTCTGCTTGTGTATCTGAGAGAGTAGATTAGCAGCAAATAATAGAGTTGCCTGGTAGCGTTCATTCTTGTCAACCTCTGATTCTGGTCCCTCCTGTACTGACCCATAAAGTGCAGATTGCAACTGATGCATTTGAGTTGCGAGACCCATCCCAGAGGCAACAGGCATGCCAGCCTGTGGCTGAGGAACATTAGCACCATGAGTCTGGTTGGGCAATGAAGCAACATTTGTTGGTTGCTGAGAGACAGATGAACCATACAGTCCTAAGGTATCAGTGCTATGAGTCCCAGAACCACTCACAGCATCCTGATGTGTTCCAAGCTGAAAGTGGCGATCAACATGGGGCTGAGCTGAGAGCTGTGTACCTTGAGAAATCATGGTCGATGTCAATGTCTGAGGAGGACCACCTTGTGCTCGCAAGTTTAGGCTATGCTCTTGCATTTGGCTAAAACCAGTGGCCCCTTGAGAATAATGGTTAGGTGTGTTCAAGCCTGCTGGATGAGCTTGAAGCTGCGGTAAAACTTGCGTTTGGTTATTAAACTGGCTACCAAACTGTGCCATGTGATCGGAAGCTTGACCAGGAGCTTGATGTTCATATCTCCAAGATTGTTGCTGCACTTTACCAGGTGCAACCGCAACATCTGATGCAGGCATCCCGGCAGACGCTCCTGCAGGCACGGTTGCCCCTTCCACACTTGATAACTTGTTAGCTGGTAGCATCTTTGCTAGTGTTGCAATAAGTTCAGGTGTTAAAGTGACCCCTGCTTGGGTTGGCGCTGAAGTATTGCTTTGATGCACAGGATTCACAGGGTATGCTGCAGTATTACTTGGCTGCGCAGAATTTGCGGGGTTCGCATCAGTTAAAGAACTGACTTCTTTTGAAGGCAGCTTCAGATCTTCTCGGGTAACCTGATTATAGTTCATCTGTGAAACCCTTTCCATGGATGGCATTGCATCATACGCAGCTTGAGAGGATGTTATCTGTGGTGCATCCACATATTGAGGTTGATTGGACTCTGGTGGCAAAGATGTGTTACCAGGTATATGATGCGCAAACTTTAAAACCACCCCATAAAGACGCTCTGGACCAACAACTTTCAGAACTTTTCTAAGGAAGTCAGAAGGTGGCACCAAAAACATGGTGGCCCCATCACCAAATTTTGCAACCCCAGCACGATCTTTTGATCCCAAGTACCTCAGAAACTCTGTATATGAAGCAAAATCCTCTTCGCTATCCGGCAAGAAATAAACAATATTGAACCCAACAGCATCTGCGTAGTGTTTAGTTAGCATGTCTAATCCTGTTCTGGCTGAGCAATTGACTACCTCAGGACTGCAGAAAATAACATTTCATCACTCGACTGTTCCTTATTTATTTTATGGTGACATTTGAGTGCTATATCACAGGACTTAAGTTATTAAACCTATTAGAAGTAATACAGTGCATGTAACTGAATGAAGAAAAAATAATAAAAGTAATACACATTAGTTCCAAGTTAGCTGTACCAAGCAAGACCATAAATATGAAAAATTTCAAGTAGCCGAAGAAGAATCATGCACATGCCAGTGCAAGTTATCTTGATAACCGTTTCTCGAACATATTTCAGAATAAGTTTCACAATAATTCTGTGAAGAAATCCCCCCCCCCCAAAAAAAAAGAAAATATCCAACAAAAGGTTAGAAATCACTGTAGCCATCAATAGAAAAAACAAATTTGGAAAGATGAAAAGTGACCCCCATCAACAAGCAGAGAAATCTGAACAGTGTTGAATCAGTGAGGCAATTCAAAAACCTGATCTTTAGCAAACAAGAAAAATACAAAATACTTACATCTCCGATTCTATCCTTTCGCCAATAGGCACACAGCGAGCATGACAAACAGGTGTTCCACCCTTGGCGATAACGCCTCGCCATATATAGTCATGACCAGGAGCTCGACCATCTGTTCTTTTAGGAGGGAGAGAACTATCATATGGCAAAGCCCCATCAATCCTTGATCTTTTAGTTTCCCTCTGAAGTTGGCTAGAATCGAAAGCATCCCAGCCACCAAGGGCAGATCTATTAGGTGGTTTCTGCTCACCTGAAGGAGAAGAAAGCACCCCTGGTGTTGGAGATGACTGCTTCCAATTTGGACCTCCAATCACAGTATGAGGACTTGTGTCTCGCAATTTCCGAAGCACCGGTGAATCAGTAAATTCTGGGCCTGAAATAACAGGGTCAAACCTGCCTTGCGTACCCAAAGGCCTTGCTGGGATATCAGGACCATGAATACCATAAGGTGGCAAATGCCCAGGTACATTAGAAGCCAACATAGGGCGACTATGGCCAAATAAGCCCATCTGTGCTGGTTGGAATGGGTTTTCATTGGGATAAAAATCAGGTGCTGGGCCCATAATTGAAGGATGATACTCCAAGAAATCTCTGCCAGGTGCAGGACCACTGCTTGAATATTCTATTGTGATTCTGGGATCATTGAAAAGCTTGCCCTGCAATCCCTCTTTAGCACGCTGGGCTTCCTCTATGCTTCTAAATTCAACCAATGAGTAATTTCTATCATAAAATGTTTTTATCCCATCAATCTCACCAAACAAAATCATAGCATTGTGTAGCATGTCTTCATCAACATGGACAGAGGGTGGATAGCTTATACACAAAACTTTACTAGGTTGTCCACTTTGTCCCGCTGGAAACTGGAATGGCTGCGCAAAAGAAGATGCTCGAGGTGAAAATTAGGACTAACAAGCATATATTTCATTCAACATAAAACCATCTTAACCACCCAATGTTCTAATGGAATATCTATACTAATCATAACCACTGGTTAACCACCTAGTTTTCTAATGTCATATTTATACTAACCACTAGCTTCAGCATTTGGCACACGCCACACCCAACTTTTGCAAATTGATGCAAACAAGTAACAGTACTAAAATGTCGTTTGGTTGGCCACATTAAGGAGAGTTAATCCCAGCATGAAATTTCCACATAATAGAACATAATTTGCAACATAAAACTCTGTATTACAAATGTAATCTACAATTTTTGGTTTCGGCATAAAATTCTACAAAACTATTGGCGCCTTGGTTTGTAGTACCTGAAAGTGTACTAAAGACAGAAATGCCTTAAAGTAGGCAATCTGTATTAAACAATCCCTGTATTATCTATCATTCACAACAAATCTTACTTCATTTTTCACCACATAACAAATCCTACAATTCACCAAAAAATCCTACATTATCATTCACCACATAACAAAATGCCAAAATCTATATCATCATTCACCACACAAAAAATCATATTATCATTTACCAGATAACAATCCGTGTGTATAATCCCATGAACCAAACAACTAAGATGGAAATCTTTGAAAGAAAAAGGAGCATTACATGTTGCCTTTTGAAGCCAGCATGCATAGGATCAGAGTAGTTCCTGACAAAATCTTGAGGCATAACCCGAGTGTCAGGATGGCCAATGCTCCTATTGGGATATTGTCCATCCCTCATCTCCCGAAACTCCGGCCCTTGCTCCTAAAATATTTAAGAATTCATTTTTTTATGAAGAATGATTTTTAAAAAATTAAGAAACCACAAATCAACCAGAAGATTACAGGGTGAACCTAAAAGTTGTGCTAGCAAGAAACAATCAATCAATGAATCAACTAACTTCCACCCAAACTAATTGGTTTCAGTTATATGAGTCTTAAACATTCAATCCAATCTATTTAGGAACGCATGCTAGGTAGGCATGCACCAAAGAACTCAGCATTCAGAAAGTTTATCATAATCAGACTATTTCTACACTTGTTGTCAATCTACCCACGACCCTCTTCCTTTATGCAGACTTTGGACTCACTATGCTTTGCTAAGCTCACATATGCAGAATTTACCACACCTTGGCTACACCGAACACTAAGACTATATTTTCCTCTTCAACTCAAACTTTGATTCTTACTGTTAAGTTGCAGATTGGTCGAGGAAATTGATTGTGTCCTCCTTATATGGTCTTGGGCAACCCTCCCTCAAGAGCTAGCTTTTTGGGTTTAGGCACACGGTTTATTTCTCACATGGTATCACAGTCAGGCCTACGGATCCACGTTATTATGTTTCTCAATGTTGGGCCCAGTGTTATATTATTCATGCTCCAATTATCTAATCCTGTGGGGGGGATGTTAGTCCCAAATTGGTTGAGAATGGATTGTAATCTCGCTATGTGACCTTAGGCAATCCTTCCCTCAAGAGCTAGCTTTTGGATTTGAGTTATTTATAAATGCCTTGTACCAGCAAAGTGACTGTCGCGCAAAAACCTTTCTATAGAGTATAGACACCAAAACTCATTTACGAAAGCTAAAACCAACGTTCTTAAGGTTGACAACTACTTCCATGATAATAGTAATTTTCCTCTACAAAATGTACAACTCCAGAAAACGAATCAAATCTCTACAGTAAGAGTAAACTATGATGTAGAGAAAATAACTTACTCTTCTAGCAGGTTGTGACCTGAGATAATCCACGCGGATCTGTTCACCACCAACTTTTTTGCCATTCATGTTCTTCAGAGCTTCTGCTGCATCTTCCAGTCTAGTAAAATCAATATATGCGGTATTGCGATCCCTGATGAACTTAAATTCTTGAATTTTACCAAATCCCTTGAACTGATCTTCCAATTCTTCTTTTGTCACGGACTTGCTAATCCCAGCTACCCACAAACTTTTGCATGGCTTAGCCTGTAAACCAGACAGCATTACTGTTGTTAGACTAACTACCTGACACAGTGCAATGCATAATGAGAACCACAGCAGAACAAATAACAGACAGGTAACCTAATGTATGTAAGACTAAAATCATGCCGGGCAAATAAACCAGCACTTGGACAACTATAACAAAATCTAAAATGTTTTCAGTCATCAAAGAATAGGAGTTGAGATACCCATAGCGTCAAAGGAACTCCACAAACATACAACACAACAAATACAAAATCATGCATAATGGGAACCGCAGCAGAACAAATAACAGACAACAAATAACAGACAGGTAACCAAATGTCTGTAAGACTAAAATCATGCCAGGCAAATAAACCAGCACTTGGACAACAGAACAAAATCTAAAATGTTTTCAGTCATCAAAGAATAGGAGTTGAGAAACCCACGTTAAAGGAACTCCACAAACATACAACACAACAATAATGGCATAGTGTTGCCACATGAGCACAAAATACAGAGTGCACATTGACCAACAGTAAAGACGATCAAGATGTTAAATACAGGTGGAGCTTCACAGAACAATCTCCAAGTCAATTTAGTATTCACATAAAAGTTTGTAACATTCTTTGACGAGCATATCCCTAAACAATACTATACCATATATACTGGCCAAAATCTCAGTCCCAACAGAAAAATGAACTATGCCATATATACTGGCCAAAATCTCAGACCCAACAAAAAAATGAACTCAAGTTAAGAGTGACATTGAAGAACCAGACAGGCGATGTGAGGCTAAGTACCAAATGCCCATACAGTAGACATGATTGTATGTTAACCAATTCTAATGCATTGAGGTCAACATAAGGAGGAAAAGTCAAGTTTCGAAGCAATTTATTGAATATTTCTTTTTCCTAGAAGTAATTAACCTTCAATTCTCATGATAATGTCCAAACGTCGGGATGAAAGGAGAAAATCATTTCAAGAGGTAGAGCCGGTGAATAGTTTGTAGCAACGGACATGTCCTGTTTTTGTCTATCCCAAGTATTGTATCCATGACATGTATAGTTCAATTTGACTTCCCCCCAAACTACCCTATGTGTATGCATCTTCTACCAACCAATTCAATTAATAAACACATCACTTAAGGATCCCAAAGGGACCAGCTACCTCAGAGGTGGCATGCATGTAGCATGTATGATAATCAAGAAGTACATGAAGATTCACGCCAAATTTATAATAGCTTGGAAAAGATATGATACCCTCCTTTGACGAATAAACATATCATTATTTGAAGAGAGAGCTAGCTCAAGCCATCAGGAGTGCATGTAATCCAAAAGAAGTTGTAGTTTCCTGACTATCCAGGCCATTTTTAGTGCTTGGATGTTCATTCTTCCTATCTGCTTACCAACTATCTGCTCTTCCTAATGGTTCATAACCTTCACTTTTAATATCCAGCTACACCTCTAGCAACTAGAGTTGTAAAATATGTATCACCAGACACCCTCTACATCCAAACTTACCAACCCTTTAATCCCAAAAGTAAATACAGGGAGTCACCATATATGCATATCATTTTTTTTTGTTTTATACCAAACACGTTTATAAAATAGAATATCTTAACTTTCCTTCAGCTGGCTGTTTTCCTGTAAGGACTGGTTCTCTTGTATTCCCTAGAAAGTATCTCCAATAGGTGGTAAAACAGGGTTATTTTCAGAAAGTATTATCAAGTCTTGACCATACTTGTGAAAAGTGAAAAGAATCTCATGAACTTGCTTATAACTCTTTTCATTGATTAACATATTAACGCCTAAACATTCACATATTGATTCTTCTCTTTTCTTCTATTTGGGGAAGACATAACAGTCAATGCATTGATAAGTGAAATTTACTTTATACCCATCTATATTGGACTTCGTTGACATAGAGATATTCCTTATCGAAAATAAACATTCGTTTCTAAAGGTTGTCCATTTACTTTCATTTACTTAACTTTAACAAGTAACTTTTAATAAGTAATCAGCGTTAGATAGAATGAAACTTCATCAAACATTTTCACAAGACTTGAAATATTAAAGACAATTTGAGTTACTAGATACCCATATTTTCGAGCGGTACCTAAACTACTCCTCAACTAATTGCATTTGCTGTATAATTACACGTATCAGTTGATCTCAATGTCTATTTAAATGTTACGGGAATTACATTTGGAGGATAAAGCATCTGAGAACCTTGAGAAAGGACGTGGATAAAAGTCCAGAAATCTCCATCGGTTAGAATGGATATACAAATAAATAACATATATATATATAGTACGTGGTTGACATTTACGTCGCAATTGATTTGCTTTTTTGATAGTATTGCAGCTGGGCGATTAACGTTCTGGTTTTTTTCTACAAAAAATTTGTCTTAAGGCAATCTAGTTTCAAACAACAAATAGTGCCTATTGCAGATCGTGCTCATGGTACCGGATGTGTGAAGCGATCCATACCGTTCTAGAATATAGTAATGAAATATGCTCTTGTATAATTAATTTGCTCTTCTTTTTCTTTCTATTTTGATTTGATTTGATTACCTTTATGATTGCCAGACAAGCACAACATATTGGAACTTGGTATAAACTTCGAATAAAGATCCTAAAGCTTTGCATATTTGAGCACGTTTTGAATTCTAATTTGAACGTTCATTCAATTGCCCAGTTTTCTGCAACGTCCATAAAAGTTATTTGCCTGCTCTAATGAGCTGATTTTGTTCGATTCATAAGTTTAATGTACCAATTACCGATTTCGCAGCTGATTTAAAAAATTCTTCCTCAACAAATAGATGGGTCAGTGTTTGGGATGGAATTGCAAATAGATGTTGGCTAGATCTCCTAACTGCAAAATTTTGACTATGAGATTTATGCAACGATCATTCGGCCAAATTTTTGATACATTGTTTCTTTAATCGCATTTTCGCACTCGAACAAAAATCGGCATATTTCTCCTACTTGTACTCTTTCTTTTACGAAAGTAACATCCATCAAGTGATTACAAAAAATCTTCCCATTTCGTCTTTCTATTTTCTACGAATCTACTTATCTCAGGCGTAGATCTTGTTCGGCTAGTCATTTTATCTTTTGTTTAGATTTTTGAGTGAGGGAAAAGGCTTAAGGACTTCCTGTATATGATCGGGAACACACAAACATTGACGACAAATACTAACAAAAATAAATTTATAAACATCGATGAAAAAACAACAAAAATCCATCTGATTGAACATAAAACAAAAAAAACAAACCGGTTTTGCGAACTCAATTCTAAGTGGATTGCCGTGAAAGAAAGATCCTTGAAGCGCGTCCTTAGCCTCTTTAGCGTCGTTGATGTTCTTGAAATAGAGAAAAGCGAAACCACGAGCCGAATATGAGGTTACGCTATCAACCGGCCCGTACTTCTGGAACAGAGCCGTTAGATCGGCTTCCGTTACGTCAGGGGTTAGATTACCCACCCATAGATTATTCGACGGCATCTCTCCCGGCGGCGCCATTATCGAACCCTAGAAAACTAGTTTAACACGAAAAAAAACTAGAACAAATTATTAGATTGAGATTTGGAAAACCTAGAAAAGAGAGAAAAGAAAATTTTGATAGCAATAGAGAATAAGAAAATAATTATATGTTTTGAGAAAGGCGTTTTTCGCTTAGAGAGGAAGAAGAAGAGGCGACGATAAGAAAAAGGGGATTATGTGAAATTGTGAATCCAATGTTGTAAGAGGTCACATCTTTTTCGGTTGTATCCGTAAATGAACAACTTTAACCCTCTCTTTTGTATTATTTCCTTAACACTATCCTTCCTTTTGTCCCAAATGGGGACACGGCGAAGAAACATCCAGAAATCCAATTAAATTAATAGTATTTCGTAAATGGCATGATATGTCCTCCACTATTCTTTTCTTCTCCTTTTTTTTTTTTTCCATAATAAGTGATTTTTTTAGATTTCAAGAATGACTTAATGATGTTTTTCCTATATTGTCCTTGGAGTAAATAGTATTGAAATATGTGTTAGGAGTGTTTATGTGAGATAGTAAGGTTAAAATGGTCAATTTTATTGCTAATTAATGTTAAAAAGTGACTTTCTTAATATGTGTGAAAACATCCAAAAAATCACTTATTTTGGACCGGAGGGAGTAATAATTTAGCATAACCTTACAATTATATCTTTAATGAGAAGCTTTTATAACCACATAAATACTCTTGACCCCTTTATGAGTTGTTAAGGACTACAAATTCCAAAAGTCTTTATATTTTCTTAAATTTCGTGTCCAGTCAAACAGGTTCACATAAATTAAAACATAGGGAGTATTTAATTACTCCCTACGGTCCAAAATAAGTAATTTTTTTGAATGTTTTTACAAAAGTTAAGAAATTCATCTTTTAGCATTAATTAACAAAGAGATTGACCATATTAACATTTACTATCTCACATAAACACTCCTTAACACATATTCCAACACTATTTACTCAAGGACAATGTAGGAAAAAAATAATTGATTCATTCTTGAAATTTGAAAAAATTACTTATTTTGGACCACAAGGAAAAGGCCAAAAAATCACTTATTTTGGATCGGGGGGAGTAAGTAGTATTTAAATTATCCTTTGTTACACTATCGGGTCAAAAGATTCCTTATCGTTATATTGTTAAATAAAAATACCACAAAATTTGACGGAATCGACACGCGACAAGGATTTAAGGTTCAAGGTCATCTGAAATTATTGTTTTACCCAATTGATTCGAACTTGCTCTCGACCCATAAACTTGATCCACCATTTTCCAGCTAATTTAACGTTCAGAACACTATTTTTTCAACATTTTCGTCCCTCCAATCAAAGAAAAGTTTTCTCACTCCATTACTCAAAATTTAAAATTCCAAATCACAAAATCCAGTCTTTCTTTGTGATTCGTAGTTAAATATTTAAGGTGGTGCTAAAGGTGAGTTTAATGTCCGGTTCAACTGCTACATCAAAGAAGAGGTACCATTGTGGGGAGATTGCCAATAACTTCCAATCAACCACATCTCAAATCCTCGAAGGAGATTGTATAAGTATGTTAAACCTGATGTAAGTTGTAATATTACTTGTGATTCGTTGTTTGAACCTATTATACAAAATCTTGTTCCCCTTTTCGGTAACATAATTATTAATTATTTTTGCTAGAATGAGTCATGCAGATATTGTGAATGGCAAGATGAAAATTTCCCCGACAAGCATTGATAAAAATCAACAAGTTGCAGTATAAATTAGATGTTGTGAATGTGACAATCAATGTGTTGAATCAGTTGTTGGATACGTGCAAGCTTGAAAGGGATAAATTCCCGGAAAAATTGATGTATTTGAGGCTACACAAAATATAAACGTGAAGATAGCAAAGGAGATGGAAGAGAAAGTGTTGAAGATGAAGATGTTTATTTTGATATCCTTTGTAATGTTTGATGGCTTACTTGTAGCAATGATGATGAACTAATGCACCAGCAGTACATATTGTCTTTGATAAAGTTAAATATTTTTTATAAAATGTATTGTTATAATCAAAATGCCGATGAATATTTTTGTATTGATCAACTGGTTTGTATGTCATACAATATTTTTAGTTTACAATTTGTGTAGTGCCCATTGATTAGCAATGGGTTTTAATGTTATTATTACTTGAAAGTGTATCATTTAACATATTTTTAAAGCATTATCTGGACAAGAAAATTTAGGTACACAAGCAGAAGAGATATGATGAACATAATTGAATGCGAAAAACAAAATCACCAGGACAGTGTGTTAATTAAGAATAAGTTATTGTGAATTCTCAAATAGAGATGAGCATAGGGAAGAAACGATATTCTCTATTTGTCATCGTTGGTTATTTCAAATTGAGGATGTAAATACACCTATCTATAACTCAACACACATTCAACATCGAAAAATTACATCTAAAGATGTATCATTTTAAAATTACAATATTGTTAAGATACAGTTTTAGTGCACCATTATTGCTATATCTCAAGCACAATAGATCGAATAAATATTAGATATTAAACTTTAAGATAATATAACTTGAAAATATTAAATATTTTTAAGCATTTATGTACGACCATCCCGAAAGATATCGAGATAAGGTCAAATGGGAAGAATGGATCATACTATAACAACAAAAATTTACACAATCTAAGTAATAATGAGATCCAATTCCAGTACCAGTATTAACAGAATTTAGGTATGACGCAAAATATCAGTAAGTTTGCAGTAAATATATCCCAACAAAACAAAATAAGTACAGCTTGATCATTTTTTTTTCATTAGTCTAAATTTCCCAATTCTCTCTTGCCTTTATTTTTCCAACTAATTTGCAATTGTAGCACATTTTCCCTTTCAGTTAAGGATGGTGGTGAATATGAAAGGTTTGTCAGATTATTAACACTAGTGTGATCACTAGTGGAGTTGATTGACTTTGTGCCAGTGGGTATTGGTACATTCTGTCTCATTTATGTCTTATATTGACTTCTGATATCACAATTGGGCGTAGCACAACATCTTCATCAAGTCCAATCTTTGGAAATTCAGTATCCTGACCCTTGCTTGACTGGCCAATACTCCTAACTCCAGGTGTAGACATAAACCTAAGCTAGTGTCTTGACTTGGATGATTGATTGGAGGTGCTGAAAAGTTAATTTCTTCTTTAGATTCTTTATCTATCAAAATTCTTGGCCTTTTATTTGTCGGTTTACCTTTCCCTTCTATTGCTGGAAAAAAAATCCAAGTTAGAAAGACAGAACTAAGTCAAAATTTCACTAAGTAAGTGTTCAAATTATAGTTTACTTGTCCACAAGTCCAATTATTGTGGGTTATCTCTCTGCATTTGCTACAAGTCATAGATCTCTATTTTCTGGACTATGACCATAATCCTTGTCTTTTAATTGCCTCATCCTTCTGCCTATCTCTTTTAATCTTAGGCATGCCGGCTATCACCAACAAAGGTGGCTACATTGCTTATGATGAGTCAGCCTTCAAAACGTTTCTCCTCTTACAGGTTGCAGCTTGTGTTTATAAGTGACAAGAAATGCCTTCTTGCTATACCACCAGATCATCTCTATCATAAGATCACTCATGTTGTGAAGTATAACTTCAATAACATGTGAACATTTGATTTTTAATGTCTTACTACCTGTAAATACACTTCATAGTCAAATTCATACAATGTTTACCAGAACCTCCTATCACTCCATAGCTATTTTCTCCACTGGAATTAATTTTATAAGTTGTTTGAGCAATTTTCATGTACTCATTGTACAGTTTTATGCTTTTTGGACTAAAGTCATGTCTTCTACTCCTCACTTCATCTGTATGTTCTCTTAATATGTTCGTGACTTTGATTCGATTATCCTCGCACGTCTTTATTATTGGTTTATACCTTGTACCCGTTGGTCCAAGTGAAGGTTAGTTTTGAAGATTGACAAAGGAACTCAGCATGAACTAGGTCCTTCCAGTGGTCCATCCCTCAGATACACAAAAATGGGTAGATTTAAGCATGTGGGTTGCAGGTGATGGAGATAAGCTTAGCTTGGTGTATTTAATATCTCCTGATCGAAAAGATTGCATAATTAATAAGGAGAATGACTCATTAATCAAAGAGAACACTATCCAAGATATGGAAGCAGTTAGAAGTTGAAATCAACTAGAACTCTTCCACCAAGGAAGAGTTACATCAGAACTCTAGTTATTTCTTCATATACTAACTCTATAAATTGTAGGATCTTTTCACATAAAAATGTTGCACAAAAATGCAAAAGTTAAACGTAAATTGGGAGCAAAATAGAAAGGCTTTTTGCAAGTAATTCGTGCGTGATTTAAGTGTGCAAACCTGAAGCTACAAGAACCAGATTGAAGAACCAGCTCCATAAAGAGTTTTATGTGCCTTTCTTTATTTCTAATTCAATTGTATTAGGCGTTTTCATATTGTATCTTTCAGCTTTTATAGAAGCAATTGTATAGGTATTTTGAGTATTCAAGTTAGAGTTAACTTGAAGTTGTCGCAACAGTTAGCAGTTGGTTGCCACAACGGGATTAGAGTTAATCCTTAGGTTTACAAAGATTTTGTAAATGCAGTTGTGATTTTAGTGAAAGTTTGGGAAAATCCTACTAAGTAGTAGGTCGTAGTTTTTTTACCTTTTGAGCCAGGTATTTTTCACGTAAAAATATATGTGTTCTTTATTTTATGTACTTTTAATTCCGTAAACAACAATCGTTAGTACACCTAGAAGAATTAGGTCCTTCTAGAAGTAATTTAAGCAAAAATTGGGTACCGCACAAATCACTCCCTCCCTCTTGTGTGGTATTAGAATTTAGAACTTCACACCCAAAATCCATTTGTTCAAGGATTCAGTCAAATTGTTATCAATTAATCGATTCTTGCATATTATATCCAAATAAGCTCTACACCAAGTCCGAGGTGGGTACTTCAATAAACCAGCTGCTACATCCTTATTCAGCTCCCCTAAAATCTTTGGCTGGTCCTTGAACACCTCTTCGTAGGTAGACCATGCACGCCATCAAAGTAGTACTTTTCTTTTTCCAGTATTGTCTATCCTGCTCTAGTTAGACTAAATATGCCTAACATAATATATATTTTGTGCTTAAGGAAGGATATTTCTAACAACATCAATTAATCCATGTAATAATTACAGAGACATACAATCGCTTGGACATTTTATGAACAACAAATGGACAGAAATAGGAAAAATAGAAATATACGTGGAAGGAAATAGAAAATAACAGATATAATGAACAGAAATATAAAACAACAAAATATAAATGGACAAGAACATAAAAAGACTGATATAATGAACGGAAATAGAAAAGACGGAAATATAAATGGATAAATACAAAAAAAGACAAAAATAGAAATACATTTTGCATGTTTGGCATGACAGTAAATCATTTCCCATGCTTGAGGCCTTGAGAATGTTGAAGCAACTACAGGAACCAATTTCATGTATTCTTTGTCTCCTTATCAACACTACCCAAGCCGAAGGGTAGAAACGATTTTTGTGAACCCTATCTGATATCTACTAGCAGTTGGACCTTAGTTTTCCCCTTAAGAAAGTTCAATCTAGATCAATAAAATGTCTTACCCCTAGCTTGAACCCCATCTTTAAAGCTTGAAAGAAAATATACATCCTCAAGAATTTTTTTCCCTCTTCATATTTATTATTTTAAAGATTAGTAACCACATCACTACATGGATTAATGTATCTCAATTCAATTGCATAAGCCTCAAGTTTATTACACTCAATCACTAAAGCTATTATCTAAGGATTCCAAGACCATTCTCTTTACTCTCTTGCACTTCTCATGACTAATATTAAGTTCAAAAGCCCTCTTCAAATATGCAATCATCTCCTTCACTTTATACTTAGGATTATCCTATAAATTTTTCCTTGAAATACTATGCAACGGTACTGAAATCAACTATGATGTTGTCATAAGCAACACCATAATTATGTTATATATTTAAGGGCTTGATTTTAACCCCACAATTTCTCTATACAACCAAAACTCATATTTATACCTAAGCCTTATTTTGTCGCTCTTCAACAATTTAAAAACTTTTTCTTGTTTGCCAAAACATACCACTGCATACACTCTCTACCTTCTGGTATTTTTGGGTTTGTTATTTAATAAATAATAATAAAAAAGGTATGAATAAAAAATAGTAGAAAAGAAATGGAGGGATGACCCGCGATCCAGTCCGGTCTAGCCCCTTTTTCGGATTAATTTAAAATTGTTTTAAATTTCCCGAAAAAATTTCCAATAGCCATGGTTGTTCTGAAATAGTGTCTCACCTATTCAAACAGCCATGACTATTCTGAAAGGTTGCAAACCTCTTTAGAGAGTCACACATGTTCCAACGGCCATGACTGTTTTGAATAATTGTAAACCTCTTCAGAGGGTCACACATGTTCCAACAGTCATGATTGTTCTGAAAGGTTGCAAACCTCTTCAGAGGGTCACACCTGTTCCAACAGTCATGACTATTCTGAAAGGTTACAAACCTCTTCAGAAATATCACCTAGTTGGCTATAAATAGACTTTCAAATCCTATAATATTTACTTACGAAATTTTCTGATTATCTTCTTCTTTTTTTCACTAAAATTCTAGTGTGTTTTGCTGACATCGAGTGCTTCGCTGATCATCGGCATTTTTGGTACCATCACTCCGGTGAGTTAAACCTTTCTATCATGGGAGGATATATTCCATAACCTCGGGTACTTGAGGGGAATAATTTCCTTAAGGACACATTGTGTATTTAGTGGGCTCGATTTGTTCCTTCGACGTTTTAAAAATTATTTTGAAGTTCAAATATTATTTTTTAGAATTGTTTCTACTAACTTTCTGTTTTATTTTTCAGAAAGATTACTGTTTTATTTACTTACAACAATACAGATAAATAACAATCTTAAGGAAATTATATTTATTATATTCTATATTTTGTCTGAATTTTACTATTCTAATTTGAAGATATAAAAACTTCATCAGGGTATTAAATATTCAAAAAATAATTTGAAGAACACAAAAACTTTGTCGTTTTTCTGTAAAACAATATATAAAAACCTTAGTTGTTTTTATTACGTATTGTTTATTGATTACTATTTTGGTTTTGCCATTAATTGATTTCTTTTGTTATTGACAGTAAGAAATGGCAAATGAAAATGGAAATCCTTCTGCGACTGTTGGTGCAACGATGATAGCCTCATCAAGCCGCACTACTATTCCTCTGGCCAAGAAATTGGGAAAATTTTCTGGAATCAACATCAAAGGATGGCAGCAAAGGGTGTTCTTCTGGCTTACCACACTTGGTATGCAGAAATTCACTAGTGAAGAGACTCCAATGCCTGCTACGGACATGCCAGATACTAAAAAGTTCATGGTTGTTAAGGCGTAGAAGCATGCAGATTTTCTTTGCAAAGGCTATATCTTAAGTGCTTTAGAAGATGACTTGTACAATGTGTACAATGCAATGAATACTTCAAAGAGTTATGGGACGCACTTGAAAAGAAGTACAAGACAGAAGATTCATGCTTGAAGCCAAATTTCTAAATTATAAAATGATAGACAACAAAACTATGGGAACCCAAGTTCAGGAGCTTCAACTTATTTTTCACGACCTTATTGTTGATGTATGGTCGTGAATGAAACATTTCAAGTAGTTGCTATGATTGAAAAATTGCCTCCTTCGTGGATAGATTTCAAGAATTATCTGAAGCACAAGCGCAAAGAAATAAAGTTGAAAGATCTTGTGATACGTCTACAGATCGAGGAAGACAACAAAAAATCGAGAAGAAGTCTCGTGAAATTTTAACAATCATGGGAGCTAATATCATTGAAGAGGCTACTCCAAAAAGTAAGAATAGGAAGAGGTCTTCTAGACAAACTAAGGAGTAGAACAAAAAGAAATTCAAGGGAAACTGCTACAATTGTGGAAAAGTTGGTCACAAAAGCCCAGATTGTCATCTCCTGAAAAAGGATAAGAAAAAGAGACAAACCAACATAGTGGAGAAGAATAATGAGATTCATGATCTTTGCACAATGCTTTCGAAATGACAATTTAGTTGGAAATTCGAAGGAGTGGTGGATTAACTCTAGAGCCACTCGACATGTTTGTGCTGTCAAAGAAACATTTGCGACTTACTCTACTACTGGTCCGGTAGAAAAAATTTTTATGGTAAATAATGCAACATCCAATATTGAAGGTTACGGGAAGATATTCCTGAAGATGACTTCCGACAAGGTGTTAACACTCAACAATGTTCTTCATGTTCCTACTATTAGGACGGATTTAGTTTCTACTTCTTTACTTGTAAAGAATCTATTAAAATGTGTATTTGTTTATGATAAAGTTATTGTAAGCAAGAACGAAATATATGTTGGAAAAGGCTACTTCACGGAGGGCCTTTTCAAACTCAATGTAATGGTTGTTGATAGTATGAATAAAATTTCAACTTCTTCTTATTTATTGGAGTCAAATGAATTACGGCATATTCGTTTAGGACATGTCAATTATAAAACCTTACGAAAATTAAGTAATTTAGAAGTATTGCCTAAATTCGAGTGTAATAAATCAAAATGTCAAATATGTGTTGAATCTAAGTTTGTAAAATATCCTTATAAGTTTGTTGAAAGGAATTCAAATCCTTTAGACTCAATTCATACTGACATTTGCGATATGAAGTCGAAACCATCTCGAGGTGGAAAAAGATATTTTATTACTTTTATTGACGATTGCACTAGATATTGTTATATTTATTTGCTTAATAGTAAGGATGAAGCAATTGAAGAATTTAAGCAATACAAGAATGAAGTAGAAAATCAATTCAATAAAAAGATCAAAATGATTAGAACTGATCAAGGTGGAGAATATGAATCTCCGTTTACAAAAATATGTTCGGAATATTGAATTATCCATCAAACTACTGCACCTTACACACCTCAATCCAACGAAATTGCGGAAAGGAAAAATCGGACATTAAAAGAAATGATGAATTCTTTATTAATAAGTTTCGAATTATCGTAGAGTTTGTGAGGGGAAGCTATCCTTACAGCTAACTGAATACTCAACAGAGTACCCCACAACAAACGCAACCTATTCTATACGAAAAATGGAAAGGAAGAAAACTCAACTTGAAATATTTCAAAGTGTGGGGGTGTCTAGCAAAGGTACAGGTTCCTTTACCTAAAAGGGTAAAAATTGGACCAAAAATAGTAGATTGCATTTTCTTTGGATATGCTACAAATAGTAAAGCATGTCGATTTTTGGTTCATAAATTTGATAATCCCGAGATTCATGTTAATACGGTAATGGAATCGGATAATGCTGAATTCTATGAAAACATCTATCCATATAAAAATGAAAGCGAGTCGTTAAGTGAAAAACCTAAACGGCCTTGGGAGGAACCAAAGGAAAATACTCCAAGTACAGAAGATCCAAGGGCGTAGCAACTTCAAAGAACACATACGTCCTTTGGACCAGATTTTGTGACATTCTTGCTTGAAAATGAGCCTCAAACTTTTAAAGCATATATGTCATCTTCTGATTTGGAAAGAGGTTGTCAGTAGTGAGATTCAATCAATTTTGGATAATCATACATGAGAATTGGTTGATTTTCCTCCCGGAAATAAGCCTTTAGGTTTGAAATGGATCTTTAAACGAAAAATTAAAGCTGATGGCACTATTGACAAATATAAGTGTAACGACCCGACCGGTTGTTTTTGAAATTTATGCTCCGATTCCCAATTTAAATGTTCCCCTAAGTTCATTGCTGATATTGTAGTTTGCCGGGAGGTTCGATTCTGGAATTTGAAGTGTTTTGGGACACTTAGTCCCTAAATGAGAGCTTTATAGTTGAAAAATGGCCAGTATTCGGAACAATGTTAAGACGACCTCATAACGGAGATCCGATGGTTCTATTAGCTCCTTTAGGTGATTTCGGGGTTGGGAGCGCGTTCGAAATGTATTTTGGAGGTCTGTAGCTCAATTAGGTTTGAAATGCCGAAGTTTTAAATTTTTGGAAATCCGATCGATAGGTGAGATTTTGATCCGAGCGTCGGAATAGAATTCCGACAGTTTCAGTAGCTTTGTTAGGTGATTTTGGATATGTCTGCAAATTTTCAGGTCATTCGGACATCGTTTGGTCGGGTTTTCGATAGCATGTAGGTTTCGAAAGTTTTAGATGAAACTGAGGCTTGAATCCACTTTGATTTGGTGATTTCCGTGCTTAAGGGTGTGTTTTTATGATTGGAACAAGTTCGTATCATATTTTGGAGTAGGTTGGTGGTTTTCGTTGGGGTCCCGGGGGCCTTGGGATGAATCCGGGGGTCCAAACGGACCAAAGAGTGCTGTTGGGAACTGCTGCAGTGCAGCAGGAAGTTACAGAACACTAATGTTCTATGCGATCGCATAGCATGGGCTGCAATCGCATAGAAGAGGAAGTTGAAGGGATGCAATCGCAGGGCAGTTAACGCAATCGCGTAGAAGGAATTTTGGTGAGTGGTCAAAATGTTCTCTGCGATCGCAGAGTCTAGTATGCGATCACGTAGTGTGGCAGTATTGTTCACTACAATCGCGGTTCATGGAATGCGATCGCATACAGTCTTCTGGGAGCCGGAGAAAATTAATGATATGCGATCATATGCCTAAGGATGCGATCGCGTAGCTCGGAAATTTTGTGCAATGCGATCGCATTGGAGATGTCGCGATCGCATAGAGATAAATACCTGCCAGAAATATTAAAAATCAGAACAGTCCAGTCACGACCCATTTACTCAAAACCCCCATTGTTGATTCTTAGAGAGCAAAGTGACGAGAAATTGCAGGGATTTCACCGGGTAATCATCGGAGGTAAGTTTTATGGAACAAATACGTGATTTTACCTTAGAATCTTTAATTATTTCACTGTAGATGGGGGAATTAATGAGGGGTTTTTGCCCTAAGCCTAGGTTATGGTAAATCATCGATTTGAATGGGCAAACGAAGTCCGATTGTGATATATTTTATATGCATAGACTCGTGTTGAGATAAGGAACCCAAAAATGTAACTTTCGTAATTTTTCGAGAAGCGTACCAAAAGTCGAGTTTTGGCAACTTTGTGGTTTTTGGTGTAATTCGAATTGTTTCGACTGGGTAATGCCCAATTGGCCCATTTTGATGTATTTCTATTTTATTTTGATCAGATTCTACACCTTTGGAGGTTGATACTCGTGGCAAGAAAGTTGACTCTTAGTGGTTTCGTACCAGAATCGAGGTAAGTGGCTTGTCTAACCTCGTGTGGGGGAACCTTCTCCCCTAGGATATTATGTGTTAATTTAAATGACTTGTACGCGAGGTGACGGGCATGTACATGTGCAGTTTGTTGGAACCCACCTTACTTGAACTGCTCAATTCGTGATATTTCTGTTCTTAGCTGATTAAATTGTGACATTTACCTGATATTCATTAGAAAAGCATGGTTAGATAGGATTTATCTTTCTAAGTGCCTAATTGTCTTACTTGAACTTCTTGATATCTGTTGATACTGGCTTAGGTGTAATTGTAGTTATGCATATCATATTTCTCTGTGTTTTCCTTTTATTATTTGTGTTGGTGGACTGCGGGTTTGATTCCCGGAGATCCAAGGGCTGCGGGTTCGATTCCCGAAGACCAGGAGTTGTAGTGTTTATGGACTGCGGGTTCGATTCTCAGAGATGCAAGGGCTTCGGGTTCATTTCTCGGAGACCCGAAGTTTATTGAGATATTGAGGTACAAATTGCGGGTTCGATTCCCAGAGATCCTGAGATATTGAGGTACGGACTGCGGGTTCAATTCCCGAAGATCTTAGGGCTGCAAGTTCGATTCCCGGAGACCCAGAGATACTAATGTAGGGACTGCGTCAATTCCCGTAGATCCTGAGTCGTTGGATATAGAGAGTGACTGTGGGTTCAATTCCCATAGATCCTGGACTTGCTGATTTGAGTTTATGTTGTGTTAGTTACTTGTTGTCATCTTAATCGTAGACAGTTGCATTGATTACTTTATTGTTGTTATTTCGGACTCATTCTTATTTAAACTGCTCATTATTGTTATTATCATTATGTTATTGTCTCTCGGTAGGGCCCTGACCTTCCTCGTCACTACTCCATCGAGGTTAGGCTTGGCACTTACTGAGTACCGCCGTGGTGTACTCATACTACTCTTCTGCACACCTTTTTTGTGCAGATCCAGCTACATCAGATCAAGCTCATTTCAGGTGATCTAGCAGCACTTCGGGAGACTTGAGGTACGATCTGCCACGTCCGCGGATTTGGAGAGTCTTCTTCTATTCTCATTAGTGATAGCAGTTATTTTCCCTAATTCTCGTTGTTTAGACATTCTTGATGTATAGAGCCACAATTGTACTCTTCTTTTAGTCTGTGTTGCCCGTGGGTTTCCGGGTCTTGGTAGTATGCTATTTAGTGTGTTTTGGCGAAGTGTATGTGCCAAGCGGCACTTATTACATTTCTTTTACATTATTCCGCTATTATTTTATCTCTTGTTTCATGAAAATGTACATTCCGCATCGTGTTAGGCTTACCTATTCGTGAAGATTGGGTGTCTTCATGACAGGTTCACGATTGGTGAACTAAGGTCGTGACAAGTTGGTATGAGAGCTCTAGGTTCATAGGAGTCACGGGACACATACTGGTTACTTAGAGTCTCGCTGATCGATACGGAGACGTCTGTATTTATCTACGATGGGCTATGTAACCGTTTAGGAAACTCTTCATTTCTTTTGGATTCCTTGTCGTGCGACATTTTTGGCACCAAAATCTAAACTTCTGCTTTTTATTCTCTCACAGACGGTGAGGACACGTGCTACTCGTGAAGATCAGGCACACGCGCCCCCTACTGCCGCCGCCAGAGGCCGGGGCCGTAGTAAAGGATGAGGACGCGCCCGAGGAGCAACCACAGCACCCCCGCGCGCTGCAGCTGAGGCACCATCTGTGGATCAGGTCGGAGCGCAGGCACCTCGTACACCGACTACAGTTGCTACTACTCCAGCACTCCAGGAGACCCTCGCCCAGATTATGAGCATGTATACTAATTTAGCTCAGGCAGGGTTACTTCCTCTCACTGCAGCTACATCTCAGGCCGGGGGAGGGGCCCAAACTCCCGCAGCCGCTACACCTGAGCAGCAAGTGCCCATAGAGCAGGTTCTAGAGATTATTATTATGCCTCATGCCGCCCCAATACAGCCCGAGGGTGATCCAGCTGCCTCCGAGGACGAGCTGCGTAGATTAGAGAGGTTCAAGAAATATGATCCTCCCGGTGTTCAGTGGTTTGGCTACAGATAATTCATTGGGTTTTCTGGAGGAGTGTCATCGTATCCTTCGTACCATGGGGATAGTGGAGACCATCGGGGTTTCCTTCACTGCTTTCATCTTTATGGGGCCGCTTATGATTGGTGGCGCATGTATGAGTTGGATAGTCCAGATGAGTCTGCTTCATTGACATGGACGCATTTTTCTGATATGTTTTTGAGGGAGTTTGTTCCACAGAGCCTTAGGGATTCTTGGCGATCGGAGTTCACGCAGTTGCGTAAGGGCTCCATGTCAGTATCGTATTATGCTATTAGTTTCACCCTTCTAGCCAGGCATGCATAGGCCTTGGTAGCCACGGTCAGGGAGAGAGTGCGGAGATTTATTGAGGGTCTTATTCCGCCGATCCGGTCTAGCATGGCTAGGGAATTGGAGACAGATATACCGTATCAGCAGGCGGTGAGCATTTCCAGGAGGATTGAGAGTATTCTCCATATAGAGAGGGGAGAGAGGGAGGCCAAGAGGTCTCGTAAGTCGGGCCATTTCTCTGGTGCCCGCACTTCAGCAGCCGGTCGTTTTGGTAGGGTTTATTCCAGTCGTCCAGTTCATTCAGCATTGCCAGCAGCCGGTAGTACTCCAGCTCTTCCAGCACCTCAGGAGCCTTATTATGCTCCCCCAGTTTCCAGTGCGCCTCCTGCGCGGGGTACCCACAGGGGCCAGACTAGTGGGGGCGAGGCCGATCAGTCACAGCCGTCACGTCCTCCCAAAGCTTGTTTTGAGTGCAGGGATACTCGCCATCTGGTTAGGGAGTGCCCCAAGCGTAGGAGAGGAGCACCTCCACAGACCGCAGCCTCATCGTAGTTCATAGGGCCAGTAGGCCATCATTCCAGCTCCAACTGCCACTCCACCTGCCCATCCAGCCAGGGGCGGAGATTAGGGTGCCAGGGGCCGTCCTCGAGAGAGGGGCCAGGCCAGATTTTATGCTATTCCTGATTGCGCTGCATCTGTTGCGTCTGATTCTGTTATCACATGTATTATTTTGGTTAGTCACAGAGAGGCATTGGTTTTATTCGATCCCGACTCCACTTTTTCATATGTGTCCTCTTATTTTGCTTCACATCTGGGTGTGCCTCGGGATTCTTTGAGTGCCCCCATTTATGTTTCTACTCCGGTGGGAGATTCTTTGGTTGTGGACCGTGTGTATCGATCGTGTTTGGTCACTATTTGTGGTTTTGAGACCATAGCGGATCTATTATTGTTCGGGATGGTCGATTTTGATATTATTCTGGGCATGAACTGGTTGTCGCTCCATTATGCTATTATTGATTGTCACACCAAGATCGTGACGCTGGCTATGCCAGGCATTCCACGTATTGAGTGGAGTGGTACTCTAGATCACACCCCTAGCCGTGTTATTTCCTTTCTCAAAGCTCAGCATATGGTTGAGAAGGGGTGTGCTGCTTATCTAGCTTATATGCGGGATGTCAGTATTGACACTCCTTCTATTGACTCCGTTCTAGTGGTACGTGATTTATCTGATGTATTTCCAGCTGATCTCCCGGGCATGCCGCCCCGACAGAGATATTGATTTTGGTATTGATTTATTGCCGGGCACTCAGCCCATTTCTATTCCACCGTACCTTATGGCTTCTCCTGAGTTGAAGGAGTTGAAGGATCAGCTACAAGAGTTATTGGGTAAGGGTTTCATTCGACCCAATGTTTCGCCTTGCGGTGCTCCTGTGTTGTTTGTGAAGAAAAATGACGGTTCTATGCGTATGTGTATTGACTATCATCAGTTGAACAAAGTTACAGTGAAGAACCGGCATCCTTTGCCTCGTATTGATGATTTATTTGACCAGCTACAGGGCGCACAGATGTTCTCCAAGATTGATTTGCGCTCTGGTTATCATCAGCTGAAGATTCGGGAGCCAGATATCCCGAAAACTACCTTCATGACTTGGTATGGTCACTAAAAGTTGCGTTTAATGCATTCAAGTTTATTTTTGCATTCGTCATATTTTATTTATTCCTAATACATGGTATTACTACTTTATTGAGTATATTTCATTAGTTGTATTCATTGATGTTCTATTTATTGAGAGTATTTTACTGTATCTTATTGTCTTATTGTTTTAGATACAGATGAATGCAGTTAGGTTGAAAATATATAAAATATAGTAAGATTGAATGCATAACTAATTGATGAATAACATCAAAATGATAGAACTAACAATTTATTTAAAATATTATTGTATGAACTCAAATACATATAACTACATCTAAATGCAATAATCAAAAATTACTGTACAAAATAAAAATCAGTGTATGCCATATCGAATACATATAGATACAAGAAGAGAAAACCCTGTACAAACTAAAAATCAATGTATTCGAACTCGAATACATAGAAATATATCTACAATTAGACATTGCGTATTTGTGTTCTTCTTTCGACTTCAATGGTTGTTGATGAACCTGCAAAATATAGATTCCTCTTGAGTGATTTGCAAATCGAAAGATTGCCCTTCGAAATTGAGTGTTTTAGTGGGTATACTGCAGAAAATCTAACAAAGCTTTTATAGTATCGAAAGATGGCACTTCGAAATTGAGTGCTTTAGTGGGTATTCTGCAAAAAAAAAAAAACTAACAATGGTGAATATTTAAAAAAACTGTTGAAGATAAAAAGAAGAAACTTTAACCGGTCAAAAACCCAAAAACTTTAGCACTTACCATAACTTTTTGGTTTATGAAAATATTGAAAATTGAGGGAGACAATAGCGCTGATGAAGGAGAGAGATGGGGAAAGAAATTTGGAGCAAAAAATATTGAAAACAGCCATGGCAGCTGCTAGGTCTCGATCGCTTAGAGAGAGGAGAGAGGAGAGAGAGATTGTGGAGAGAGAAATAAGATACTTTACTGTGATTTTGGAAGAGAATAAATTGAAAGAATAAGAGAAAAATATTAGATATGGTATGACTTAACAGTAGCAAGTGGTCATAAATACATATTTTACTATAAAAATCCAAAAGGTAGCTATAAAAATAATAATTTTAAATTTTTTTTATTTAAGATAAAATAAAATATAAAACTTTGCTATAGAAAGTAAAATTTCCTTCATCTTATTCTTCTCGTTTGACAGAAAATCGTCTACTCCTAAATTAAAGGTGTATTATCAAAAATAGTCTTCGAATCAAGAATACAACATGCCACCAATTGTTATTTCCAATGAAACAATTTTTAAATTAAATAAATTTTCCCAAACAACATTCATAAAATACATTCCCATGTTCTTGCTTTATAGACGGGTGTGGGAGTGGGAGTGGGAGTGGGAGTGAGATTTTTCTGGATTTGCAGATTCCTTATCTTTAATTGTATGTTTATATATTTTTCCCTTGATGGTAATCAGATTTCAGAATTCAAACTGCCAAATGCTACGATCGAAAGAAATGGTACGCATATCCATTATAAAATGAAAAAGTAAACTTGATCCATAAAATAAATACCGGAAAATGTCCAAATACCTTTCTATACTTTGTGAAAAAGGAGTTTAGCTCATATCATACCTTGCCGTTACACTATTGGCTCGAATACCCCTGAATTTTAAACGGAGCCAAATATCCCCTGGACTTTACGATAAGGTCTATATATAACCCTCGTTTTTTAACAAAATATTTATTTTTTATAAAAATATATTTGTAAAAACTAAAAATATTTTGTTGAAAATAATTTCTTCAGTTCTTAAAAAATGGAAATATTTTGTTAAAAAATATTTTTTGTGTTTTTACAAAAAAAAAAAGTTTTTACAAATTTGTTTTTCCATTTTTCCGATTTAAAAAAAAAACTTTAAAAAACTGAAAAATGAAGAAAAAAAATATTTTTCAAAAGCGAAAATAATTTGTTAAAAATATTTGATTCAGTTTTTTAAAAAAAAATATTTTGTTAAAAACTGAAAATGTTCTAATTACTCTGTTTTTATATTTTTTTCGATTTTTACAAAAAACAAAAATTTGTTAAAAAAATAATTTTTACAATTTGTTTAAAGTTTCACAAAAAGAAATGTCTTTTTCTTTTGAAAATGTTCTAATTTCTTTTTGTAAAACTTTAAGAAAATTGCAAAAATTATTTTTTTTAACAAAATTTTTTTTGTAAAAACATATTTGTAAAAAATGCAAAAATAGAGGAATTAGAACATTTTCAATTTTTACAAAAATATTTTTATTTTTTAAAAACTGAATAAAATATTTTCAACAAATTATTTTCGTTTTTAAAAAATATTTTTTTTCTTCATTATTTAGTTTTTTAAAACTTTTTTGTAAACACCGAAAAAACAAATTTGTAAAAACTGTTTTTGTTTTGTTGTAAAAAAGGAAAAAAAATTATTTTTTAACAAAATATTTATCGTTTTTTAAGAACTGAAGAAATTATTTTCAACAAATAATTTTCAGTTGTTACAAAAAAAAAAAAAAAAAACAAGAGTTATATATAAACATTATCGTAAAGTTTAGGGTAATATCCGGGCCAATAGTGTAACAGCAAGATTGGATATGAGCCAAACTTTTAGCGAGAGGTATATTTGACCCTTTTCGCAAAGTATAGAGAGGTATTTGGACCTTTTACAGTAGTAACTAAAAAGTATTTCTTACTATAACAACTCTGTTGGGCCAAATTTAACCATATGTGATATGTGTATCAGAAGGAGAGTCTCAGAATCTGGACTCTCCAAGTTAAGAGAAACATGAACAGGAATCAGGTATTCCTTGTCTGGTAGATGTACTTACCCTATACAAAAATTGTATCTAACACATTCTCTGGCTCATTTATAGGCAAATTCACAGGCCCGACCTAAAAGTTATCCTTGGCACGACGAATAGCTCCCAAGGCTTCTGCGTCATCAGCAGTGGGTGGAATGTTTAGCAACTTCCGGATTTCTGTGCTTGAAGTTCGAAGAAATGGATTACATAGCTTCTCTGCCTTGAGCGTCGTTGGAATCTAAAGCATCAAAACACATATTTAGCAAACACTGACAAGTAGCAGATAAAATAGAGGGGATGATATACACACGCTTTTACATATTATTGAGTAGTTTTTTGAGTAAAAATCAAACATGCAACCTACGAATTCTAAGGTTATTGTAAAACTTGTAAATTTTAGAAGCGTCTTCTTGCTGATGGTAGCAAATCCTTTATCTTACTAAGAAATTATAGGGCACTCCGGGTTACCAATCAGCAAAGTGTAAATTGGAAATATTTAACGGGGGTCAAATACAAAAACACCAAACAAGTTCTATTAAGGTTCTCAGAGATTAATTAAAATAAAGAAGATAAGACACCTACTCAAATAATCATCCCAAAATATTTACCATTTAAAATTTAGGTAAACTGCTAGAATGTTCTCATTAGAGTTTTGAGGAAAAGAAGCTCACCGTTGGCAAGCCCTTCTTGCGGAGATTGACAACTTGTGCGGCATATGACTGCAATTCTTCATTACCAGGTTCTACAGAAAGTGCGAACTTTGAATTGCTCTGTTAGAACATGTCAAATAGTCAGGTCAGAAGCAGCTGGCAACGCTAATCTAAGTTATGAACGAGACAACAATGATCAAAAGTTAATTTACCAATGTATACTCGTGACCACAGTAAATATTTGTATCGTCTGGTAAGGACATGATCTTCCTCAATGAAGAGAGCATCTGTAAATAAAGATGATTTTAGTAATCATTATTTACGGTTGGCAAGTGCCCTCACGAAAACCTCTCTCACAATGGACCCAGCTCCTTTAAGATAGGTGATTCATCATTCATTCACATTCCAATTTCAGATTATATAGCAGACGGTTTTACTTCATGGCTTCTATATTCCGCCAAAACAAAAGCAATATGCATGGTATTTAACACCACGTATGATAGGTAGAGACATTTCTTCCTATACTACCACATTTTTAGACTTGGCTAGCTCACTCCAAAAACTTTTATGGTTTTGATATGTTATATATAAATTTTCCTGGTAACCCTAACCACCGAAACCCTCTCTCATTGGGCCAACAGTGACCTTTTCCTAAATTTTTCTACTAGTTTTACTTATTCTACTTGATCGATCTGACTTACTTGCTAGTTGAGAACCATCAAGATCTGAAGCCAAATAGAAAAGAACATACAGAAGCTCAATAAAAGAAAAATAAATAGTATAATACAAACTAGATGCATACGGACCACAAAATAGAACTCTACTTTACCTGCTGAGGAGTCCCTTCGAATAGCTTACCACAAGACAAGCTGAACAGTGTGTCTCCTGTGAAAATTGCTTTTGATCTCGGGAAATAAAAACTGATATGCCCTGTCATGCATTTTTTCGTATTAGTATTGTTGAGGAGATTTTTTGAGCAAATAAAAAACACAGAAGATCAAAAAGATAATACAGTTTAGATCCAGAATAATCCCCACCTTTGCCCTCAATCTAAAATTTCTCATCACAAATCATGTTAAAAGAAGAAACAGTAGCGATGAACAGAGAAGATCCTCGCTCTGTCCCAATTATATACGACACTATCTCCATTTTGGAACATAACAAGATATTTGACATCATTATATTAATAATTTCAACTTCCAACGGTTTCTCAATTCGCATCTATTTTAAACTAAAATTGATTTTAATTTTGATGGCTCTCTTTCAAATTAACTTCTCAGATACTTACACTAATATATTCATCCAATATCACTCATATATGTATTTACAAGTCAAACTAATATCTCTTGAACTACCTGATCAAATAGTGTGACATAAAATGAACATACCCAGTCAAATGGTGTTACATGAAAGGGAACACACGGACAGAGAAAGTAAACGGATCAAACGATTATACAACTCTGTTTAATCGAATACATTCTAGTAGACATACTTCTTTCATTGATCTATCATCTATCTTCTTAATCTCTCCATGAATAACTGGACACAGGACAATCATTTTTTTTTTAGTGGTAAATGTCAGATATCTCACTTGTAAGATGTAATTATACTACTGGATGAGAATTTTCTGAAGGTGTATGTAATGGTAAACAAACTCCCAACTGGACTTAATACACCCACACTAAACGGATACTTCCCACAGCACATATGTCCAGCAAGTAACATGAAGAACTAGTAACTAGCTAAAACCAATTATAGCAGAAGCACATCTACATAAAGATGGTGCCGTTCTCCCACAGTGAAATGATATTTGACCTTAAAGGAAGCAGGAAAGGAAAGAAGGAAAAGAAAAGACGAGAAGCATGCTATTTGACAGGGAAATAGATGTCTGTTCCATCATATAGCATCACGAGCAAAAAGAAAAGACTATGAGACAGTTCAAGGAAATATTCAAATGATGTTGGCACTAATATACAACCTCGTGTATGACCAGGAGTCTCCATGACAAGCACCTCATGGCCTGCGAACATCCATTGGTCCCCATCATTTAGGGCTATATCAATACCAGGTATTCTATCACTGTCTACTCCAGATCCAATTACCTACAAAATCACGTAACAAATGAAAGCCTCATTGACAAAATTTCAACTGACACAAACACATTGACTCTTAATCTGCTAATCAAAGAGAAATGCATGTTATGTCTACATTAGGAGCTGATATTTTTTTATTTTGTAACTTTGCATCTTCTGGATGCCCTTGTTATTAATACACCAACTTACTTCATCAAAAATAAAAGAAGAGAGAATTGCATGTTATAGTTACAAATAATTTTGAAGTGTAACATCAGTCTTAAATTAATCCTAATTTCTATCAATTCTAAAACCAAAATCATTGTGCTTGAAGGAAAATAATTTTTGGTATTATAGTTGGCTTTTTTGGTTTCATTCCAAATTCAATAATCTTAACTGGTCATGCGCGGTACGCCTAGCAGAGATACAGACAGAAAATTGTATAAAATCTATATATACTTAAAAGCCAAAGACAATGGCTTCTCCTTAAGCCAAGTGGCAGCCTTGAAAAAAGCCACTTGGCATAATTAGTTATTTAGTTAATAGTTAGTTATTTTTTTGAATTTAAATATCTCTAAAATATGAAAATAAGAAAAACAATTATCAATTCAAATTGGGGAGTAGTTATTCCTAATATATATATATATATATATATATATATATATATATTATTATAGAGAATAGGAATACCAAAAAAGTCCAAAAAAGTTCAACAAGTGTCAAAATTTAGGAACAAACCTCCAAAATATTTGGATATTCAAAAATAATTTAAAAGTAAATAAAAAATAAAAAAATCTTTAATCTTTCAATTCAATTTACTACAACACAGACAATTTTTTAAATGCTTTGTTAAACCTAAAAATTCGGAAAACATAACTACTCCAACTAAATTATTAAGTGCCGATATAATCAGATAAATGAAAAGAGTGCTCTAGAATTAGCGTCACTTTACAAATTGAACCTTCCCTTTTCTCTTAAAAATTAAAAATGTGCATTGATTTTAGAAAATGTATACCAAGACAAACCGTTATTTTTTTCTATTAAAGGAGAGAAAATATTGTTGTACTAATTTGATAGTGTTGAGAAAACATTATTTGGCACTTTTAGAATAAAATCGAAACTATTTTTGATTAATTTAAATTATATATCTATATTTATATAAAGATTCACTCATCAAGAATATAAGAAAAATATTATACAAAAGAAAGCAACAAACATAAATATTAAACAAAGTAACATGCTAATATTTTTTTATTAACAATGTAATAATACTAAATATTGGATAATATATTAAAAAATTACATAACAAAAAAATTATTCGATGACTATATTAGTTCCTTTAATTTAATAGAGATTTTATCAATTAAAATTCAGATTATATTATTGAGAATAGCAAAATAAAATTTAAAATAAAATAATATTTCACGAGTAATAAAATATACTCCCTCCGTTTCAATTTATGTGAACCTATTTCCTTTTTAGTCCGTGCCAAAAAGAATGACCACTTTCCTTATTTGGAAACAATTTACCTTTATGCAATGATTTATAGCCACACAAAATAAAGGTGCCTCATTTTACACCACAAGATCAAAAGTCTTCTCTCTTTTCTTAAACTCCGTGCCCAGTCAAATGGGTTCACATAAATTGAAACGGAGGGAGTATCTTTTATTATATTACAAAAAGAAAGTAGTAATAAAAAATATTATACAAATTTATATGCTAATAAATTTTTATTAACAATATAATAATACTAAATATTATATATAATAAAGAATAATATAGAACAAAAAATATTTTTTATTAGTCCCTTTAATTTAATAGATATTTTAGTCATTAAAATGCAAATAATATTGCTGAGAAAAAAGAATAAAATTTTAAATAAAAATATGTTTCTTGATTAATAAAATATATATCTTCTATTATATTACAAAAAGATAGTAGCAGATAAAAACATTAAACAATGTAATATACTAATAAAAATATCTATAAACAATATAATAATACTAAATATTGGTAATATAATATCTTCACAAGGTAGAGGTAAGGTTTGCGTACACACTACCCTCCCCGAATCCCATGGTGTGGGATAATACTAGGTATATTGTTGTTGTTGTTGTTGTTGTATATAAGTACATTTAATTTAATAGAGATATTAGATATCGTATTGACAAATATGATGACAATTAAAATTTATAAAACAATACAATCTAATATGTTCAAATAACCCGATCATAATTTCCGTTAATTCATATTTTTTAATATCGACCGCGCATCGCGCGGGTATGACTACTAGTATCACTTAAAAGCATTTCACGATTTCTGGCAACATATATGAAGCACTAAAGCAACTGTACATTCCTCCTTTTCAACATCACTCCGTTGAACCAAAAAACCGTAACCAGGTAAAAGTCTTCTCTCTTTTCTTAAACTCCGTGCCCAGTCAAATGGGTTCACATAAATTGAAACGGAGGGAGTATCTTTTATTATATTACAAAAAGAAAGTAGTAATAAAAAATATTATACAAATTTATATGCTAATAAATTTTTATTAACAATATAATAATACTAAATATTATATATAATAAAGAATAATATAGAACAAAAAATATTTTTTATTAGTCCCTTTAATTTAATAGATATTTTAGTCATTAAAATGCAAATAATATTGCTGAGAAAAAAGAATAAAATTTTAAATAAAAATATGTTTCTTGATTAATAAAATATATATCTTCTATTATATTACAAAAAGATAGTAGCAGATAAAAACATTAAACAATGTAATATACTAATAAAAATATCTATAAACAATATAATAATACTAAATATTGGTAATATAATATCTTCACAAGGTAGAGGTAAGGTTTGCGTACACACTACCCTCCCCGAATCCCATGGTGTGGGATAATACTAGGTATATTGTTGTTGTTGTTGTTGTTGTATATAAGTACATTTAATTTAATAGAGATATTAGATATCGTATTGACAAATATGATGACAATTAAAATTTATAAAACAATACAATCTAATATGTTCAAATAACCCGATCATAATTTCCGTTAATTCATATTTTTTAATATCGACCGCGCATCGCGCGGGTATGACTACTAGTATCACTTAAAAGCATTTCACGATTTCTGGCAACATATATGAAGCACTAAAGCAACTGTACATTCCTCCTTTTCAACATCACTCCGTTGAACCAAAAAACTGTAACCAGGTAAAATCCTTACCCCCTCCTTCCCCCCCCCCCCCCAAAAAAAAAAGAACCAAAAGAAGGAATTGAAAAAAAAAAAAACTGCAATTGAAATCACTGCACCGAGAGGAAAACCTCATCATACCTTTGCCCCATACCTTGCTTTTAACTCCATGTTGCCACCAGTGTGATCATAGTGATGATGTGTGTTCAAAATGTAAGTCAAATTGCGGTTGTTTCTACTCAGTGCATCTATAACAGGAACAGCTTCAGAAGGATCCACAACACCAACTGTTCCGGTATCCACATCGTGCAATAGATATGCATAATTATCCTGTAGACAAGGTATCTGGCAATAGACAACAGAAAAGATTAGCAAAATTTATCAGGGTTCTCAACATAGAGATGGAAAGCTTTGTTACACTATAAAGTCAAGATGTAGATTTCCTATTTGTGCTTTCTTGTACGAAAAAAGAGAGCAGAAAAACAAATATGAAAAAGAAAGTGCAAGAGAAGTAGAAATTATATTGTTCTTTCTAAGCTAGTAAATCTGCTTCCTGAAAATAAGAAAGCACGAAATTTCCCGTCATTCCCACCCAAAATGAAAGTAGTACAGTACCATTTCTGTGAGCTCAGACTTAGATATTTGATTATTTTGGACTAGCAACACTAATGAAAGAGCATTTTGCCTTTCTTAGTAAAATTTAAAAAAAGATATTACCCAGTAAGAAAAAGAGGAGAATACAAGGCACTAAAGAAAGGAATCCCCATTCAATATGTGAGAAAGCACGGAAGAAGAATATATTATTGATATATTAACAATGATACAATGAGCCCTATTTATAATACATATTCTACTCCTACTACGTATCAAACTAGGACATATTATAAACCTACTATACATGGGATTAGGACATCTAACACTCCCCTCAAGCTGGTGCATACAAATCATATGTACCGAGCTTGTTACATATGTAGTTAATACGAGGACCAGTGAGGGACTTGGTGAAAATATCTGCCAGCTGATCATTTGACTTCACGAACTTTGTAGCAATATCTCCCGAGAGTATCTTTTCTCTAACAAAGTGACAGTCAATCTCAATGTGTTTAGTTCTCTCATGGAACACTGGATTTGACGCAATATGAAGAGCAACTTGATTATCACAAACAAGTCCCATCTGACTAATTTCTCCAAATTTCAATTCCTCGAGCAACTGTTTGATCCAAATTAACTCACATGTCGCCATAGCCATCGCTCGATATTCTGCTTTTGCACTAGATCGAGCAACCACATTCTGTTTCTTGCTCTTCCAGGAGACCAAATTTCCTCCTACCAAGACACAATACCCAGACGTAGAACGTCTATCAGAAGGTGATCCTGCCCAATCAGCATCCGAGTATCCAACAATCTACTCATGACCTCTATCCTCAAACAATAAACCTTTGGCCTGGAGCTAATTTTATATACCGAAGAATACGAACAACTACATCCCAATGACTATCACACGAGAATCCATAAACTGACCCACAACACTCACATAAAAGGAAATGTCGGGTCTTGTCACTGTAAGGTAATTTAATATACAAACCAACTATCTATAACTTGCAGGATCGCTAAGAGGCTCCCCCTGTCCTGGCATAAGTTTAGAATTTGGATCCATCGGGGTGTCAACCGGTCTACAACCTGTCATTTCTGTCTCTTCAAGAATATCTAAGGCATACTTTCGTTGTGAGATCACAATACCTGAGCTAGACTGAGCAACCTCAATACCAAGAAAATACTTTAGTTTGCCCAGATCCTTAGTCTGAAAGTGTTGTAAGAGATGTTGCTTTAATTTTGTAATACCATCCTGGTCATTGCCGGTAATAACAATGTCATCAACATAGACCACTAGATAAATACAGAGACTCAAGGCAGAATGCCGATAGAATACAGAGTGATCAGCTTCACTCTGAATCATGCCAAATTCCCGGATAACTGTGCTAAACTTACCAAACCAGGCTCGAGGAGACTGCTTTAGACCATAAAGTGACCGATGCAAGCGACATACAAGGCCACGAGACTCCCCTGAGCAACAAACCCAGGTGGTTGCTCCATATAAACTTCATCCTCAAGGTCACCGTGTAAAAAAGCATTCTTAATGTCCAGCTGATAGAGGGGCCAATGGCGAACAGCAGCCATGGATAGAAAAAGGCGGACTGATGCTATCTTAGCCACAGGAGAGAAGGTATCACTGTAATCAAGCCCAAATATTTGAGTATATCCTTTGGCAACAAGAAGAGCCTTTAGATGATCAACCTTACCATCAGGACCAACCCTGAAGGAAGAGGAACGAGCTCCCAAGTACCACTCGTATGTAAGGCAGACATCTCGTCAATCATAGCCTGTCGCCATCCTGGATGAGACAATGCTTCACCTGTTGACTTAGGGATGGAAACAGAGGACAAAGAAGATAGAAATGCATAATAGGGTGATGACAAACGATGATAGCTCAAACCGATATAATGGGGATTAGGATTAAGGGTGGTCCGTATACCTTTCCGAAGTGCAATCGGCCGATTAAGAGGAGACAAGTCCGCAGTATTGGCAGGGTCAGGTGCAGGACGTGAATCAGCTGGGCCTGATGCTGAGCGCGGACAACGATGATATGTCAAAAGTGGTGTTCCTGTGGCAGGGAGTCTAGGAGGAACCACACAAGACTCCTCAACGGCCGGAATGGATAAGACTTCTATAGTGGAAGGTGAAGGAGGAGCTATAGGAGACTCGGGTAAGGCTTTTGTGGCGGAAGTAGAAGGAGGAGCTATAGTAGGCTCCTTAAAGGTCGGTATAGGTAAGACCGCAGATATATCAAGGGGGTCAGAATGGTCAGAAAAGGTAAAGAAAGGTTTAGACTCAAAAAATATGACGTCGGAGGACATAAAGTACCTACGAAGATCAAGTGGGTAACAACGATATCCCTTCTGAACACGAGAATAACCAAGGAAGACACACTTGAGAGCACGAGGAGCTAACTTATCTTTTCCAGGGGCTAAGTTATGAACGAAACAAGTGCTTCCAAAAACACGAGGCGGAACAGAGTATATGGGTGATTGGGGAAATAATACTGCATACGGTATCTGATTCTGGATGGGAAAGGAAGGCATCCGATTAACTAAATAACAAGTTGTGAGAACTGCATCGCCCCAAAAACGCAGCGGAACATGAGATTCAATGAGAAGTGTGCGAGCAGTCTCAATGATATGCCTATTCTTTCTCTCTGCAACCCCATTTTCCTGAGGGGTATATGGGCAAGAGGTCTGATGAATAATTCCTTGAGAAGTCATAAATTGCTGAAATTGAGTGGATAAATATTCTAAGGCATTATCACTGCGAAAAATGCGAATAGAGACACCAAATTGATTTTTAATTTCAGCACAAAAATTCTGGAATATAGAAAACAACTCAGAGAACGATCTTTCATTAAGAAAATCCAAGTACATCGTGAATGATCATCAATGAAACTAACAAAATAACAAAATCCTAAAGTTGAACTGACTCTACTAGGACCCCATATATCAGAATGAACTAAAGAAAAAATAGACTCTGCGTGACTCTCGGTACTACGAGGATAGGAGGCTCGAGTATGTTTCCCGAGCTGACATGACTCACACTCTAATGTGGATAAACTAGACAAACTAGGCACCATCTTCTGAAGTTTGGATAAGCTTGGATGTCCTAAACGTATGTGAATTAGGTCCGGAGGATCTGTAACTAGACATGCCTTGGATGATTTTAGGGAGTTAAGGTAGTAAAGCCCTTCTGATTCAAGTCCTGTTCCAATCGTCTGCCCTGTACTGCGGTCCTGCATAATAAAAGAATCATCAATAAAATATATACCACAATGGAGGGCACGAGTCAAACGACTAACAGATGCAAGATTAAAAGGACAACCAGGGACATAAAGAACGGAATCTAGAGTGACAGAGGGTAGGGGATTCGCTTGTCCAACTCCTTTTGCTTTGGTTTAAGACCCATTGGCTAAAGCAACAGAGGGAAGAGACTGTGAATATGCAATATTTGACAAAAGTGATTTATTACCAGAGATATGATCAGAAGCGGCCGAGTCCACAACCCATTGTTCAGAAGGACTAGACTGGGAAACACAAGCAAAGGAATTACCAGCAACAGAAGTATTAGTCTGAGCAACAGAAGCTACTTGTGGAGATGTCTGCTTGCTCGCTCGATATCGAAGGAACTCATTATACTCCCCTTCAGATAAAGAAAATCCCTGGTTACCTGTAGTCTCAGTCTGAGCAACATAAGCATTTTTGGGTGGGCGGCCATGTAGAGAATAGCATACATCACGAGTGTGTTCAAGTTTATGACAATAAGAGCACTTGGGTCTAGATCTTCCAAAACGACCTCCTCCTCGTCTATTCTCCATAGTATGAGATGCCCGATTGTCCACTGATTGGGATACGAGGACAGATGAGTCAAGTGTGTCTGCGGTGAGCTTATTGGGTGGCTAGGTGCTGCAGCAAGGCGAAGTAATCGAGAGAATAATTCATCAATTGTGGGGACGGTTGGACTAGCCAAAATCTGGTCACGTACTGAATCAAGGTCATTAGGGAGTCCAGCGAGTGTAAGAACTAGAAACATCTTCTGTCGTTGCTCTTGTTGTTTTTCAATACTAGCAGAATTTGGCATCAACGTCTCAAATTCTTCCATGATTGCCTGAACTTGTCCCAAGTAAGTAGACATATCTAATTCTTGTTTCTTCAAGTTTGTCATTCGCGATATTACATCATAGAAACGAGATATGTCATTAGTGTAGAGATTACGAGCCTTTTCCCAAACTAAATAACAAGTATGGAATGGACGGAACAAGGGCATCAACTTGGAATCAATAGATCGCCACAAGATACTACATAACTGAGCATCGACCTTCTCCCATTGTGTTTTGGCCTTTTCATCACCTTCGCCAGCCTTTTTTGTTAAGTGATCTTGAACTCCTTGACCTTTACACCACAACTCGACGGATGAAGCCCAATCTAAGTAATTTGAACCTCCCATTAAAGGTTCTGAGGTAATCATAACACCAGAATTGCCAGAACCCGGGTTTCTAGACCCTAAAGCATCGATTCCCAAAGACATAGTAGGATTATCACCAGATAACAAAAAAAATCAACCGAAAGTTCTCTGAAACAGATGCTGAAAATACTGTTTTTGCTGAAAAAGTACTGTAGCTACCGGAAAAATTTCAAAGTGGTCGGAATCGAACGAAAACAGGATGGGTAGGCTCGGAATTCTCAGGCGACAACACTGTTCCAAAGGAGCTTTTCCGAAATCTGACCGGAAATAGCCTTTTTGCCGGAAAAATACTGTAGATACTGGAAAATATTCAAAGTGGTCAGAATTTGATTTGAACTAGATGGGTGGGCTCGGAAAGGCCACGCGAACAGGCTGCATGAAGAAAAAATTTTGAAATCTGGTCGGGAAGGACACTCACGCGCCGCCGGCGGCAGTGCTCCGGCGGGCGCGTGGGGGCGCGTGGGGCGGATTTTCCCGGTGAAATTTCTGCGGGTTGGTCGGAATTATGTGGGTAAGCTTTTGGTGGTGTTGGATTTTGCACAACACTGATAATTAGTGACTTTTACGCAATTAGTCACTTAGGTCACCGGAAAATTGCACGGTGATTGAGTTATTTCTTTCCGGATATCGTTGGAATGAGGCACAATGATTAATTTCTCACGGTGGCTCTGATACCATGTGAGAAAGCACGGAAGAAGAATATATTATTGATATATTAACAATGATACAATGAGCCCTATTTATAATACATATTCTACTCATACTACGTATCAAACTAGGACATATTATAAACCTACTATACATGGGATTATGACATCTAACACAATAAGTACATCGAATTGTTCATACAAGTTGGAATGTCATGAGCACTCCAAACAGATTCAGTCTACAGTTCAGTCCCTACAGCTATTGTCAATGCCCTTGATAGATCTTCAGTTTCAGTCACTAACTCTATATATATATTTTATTTTTTATATTTGATAACTGTAGTGTTCAAGCGAGCTTGCACATACCTCGATTAATTCCACGGAATACCTGCCACCTCCCAACGGGGCCCGGATAGATGGGAAGAAATCGCCTAGTATTTTTTGCCTCTACTAGGATTTGAACCTGACACCTCATGGTTCTCACTCACTTCATTAACCACTAGGCCACACCCTTGGGTGCGTTCACTCACTATATTATAGCCCACATTTTACAGCATACTGGACAACTACCCAGCTCATCCTATTCAGGCCTCTAGAATTTCAGTAATTAACCAGTTGTGCAGTAGTTATTTTAGAAATGGTGGGGAAAAAAACCCATCATATTCCAAAGATGTTGAACATTAAGATCCATCCTTTGAAGCTATCTCCCATGGAGCAGGTGAACATATGATAGACAAGCAGTTTTGCTATGCCAAACAGTATAATCATTTCTAGATACTCTACACGGGGTAATATAATCCCTCTTTTTGTCCAACTAGGTGTAAGCCCTTAACTTTCGAGATGTCCATTAGGTATACAGATAACTCCCAGGAGGATCTGTGTATTAACTCTAACAGCTGGCTATCGTCAGTTACAGTGATCTCGGGGTACTCAGCCAGATTTTAAATATACAAAGACCATTAATACCAAATTGCAATACTGCGTCTTCAAATAAAACAATCATTTTTGCTCATTACCACGCAAATATGCTCTTCTCGCTGATCTGCTCGAATTTTTTTAAATCCCTCTAGCATCAATACTTTCTATCTCAAACACTTATTCGAGATAATTTACACAAGAAAGAAAGAACGTACAATAATGTTCTAAAGCCACTAATCGCTGAAATATTTTTCCATTGAGAGGAAAGAATAATTAAATGTATCCAACACTAAAATGACACTATACGCACATAAAATACATGTTAATGAGGACTCACCAGTTCGATTTGCAAACTAGAAGTCATACTGGTAATGCTACAGAGATTAGAAACTCCAAGTGTCCGACTAACTCCACGTATGGTCTTAAACGGCATTGAGAAAAGCTGCATAAATCCATACAGAAGATTCTTCCTAAGAGAAAGCTGTCTCAAGCCAGGCCATACACAAACCCCTGTCCGAGTCTAAGAAAACCAACAAAAAGAATTTAAGTCAAAATGCAAGACTAATGATCTAAATACTAATAAAAGCAGCATATGTAAGTGCGCCCCCCCCCCCCCCAACAACAAAAAAAACAAAAAAAGAAACCCAATTTATGAAGCACACTAACAACAAGAGTCCCACAAGAAGATCAGACAGAAATCAGTAAAACCTTAAAATCTCAGATCAACATAGTAATTATCAAAAGCTAATTAAGGACACAATAAAAAGTGAAAAAGATCCCAACTTTAATACAAATCACTCATACATTTATATATATCGCTACTCAAATTACACAGTTGGTGAAGACTTCACAGTAAATTCACAACCAGCAAGGAAACATTATTTCAAATTCAGAAACATCAGAAGGCGAAATAAATTCATCATTTCTTCAATTCACTTCAACTATTTTCAGAAACTGCAGAACACTTCAATAATAAAAAATAACCATAGTCTTCCAAACACGTAAAAGGCTCTGTACTAAGTATAATTTTAGGATACTCTACACGTTCCCAAAAATATCTAAAGAGCATACAAATTAAAAGGGTGGAAGATAGAAATAAAAAAAAAAAAAAAGAACCTTAGAACAAGGGAAGGAGGCCATGGCGGAGGGTGCAATTCTACAGAAGGTTTGCATAATTTCGTATTTGCAATAAAAGAGTTGTGCAGAGGAAGGCAACGGTGGGGCTGTCGCACGCTTTCACACACCCACTTTGTTTTTCGGCTTTTTAGATTATTTTATATCAAATTGCTAATTAATTACAAAAATCTTCTTAGAATATGCTCCCTTTTCTATTCTTTAAAAATGTTTTATTTTGTTACCCATTAATTCATATTCAAGCCGTATAATACTGATTAATTGATAAAACCAATCAATATTTTATTCACACGGCTCAAATTCTAACATAAGAATAATAAAAAAATTCAGTTAATATTAGTTAGTTAGTACAAGTTAATAGAACTAAAAACCAAGTAACTTTACACTAGCAAAAAAAAAATTTATTTTATGGCTTTGATTAACTCAACTTATTACTTCATTTATCCAAAAGAATGTTTTTCTTCTTCTTCTTGTGCTTAAAATTAAGTTTTTGACTAACATTTTAAAAGGCAACCTATTGCCTATTTTGTAATTGGTATTAACGAAATACACTTTTTCCCCTCCCCTCTTGCTTTTCTTGAATTCTTTTGTTAGGGCGGTGCCTCTTTTGGTGATTCGAATCCATAACTCTACAATTATAAATATAATACTTATCATTTGAACAACTTCTCTTGTCAATAAAATTTACTTATTATACGTGCTAGTGAAAAATTTATAAGTATGTCCATAGTATAGTGGCATCAATTGATCGAGATTTAAATGTTAATTTACAAAGAATAAAGGCTTAATCTTGTACTTAGAAGGTATTATGAGAAGTTTTATTTTGTGTCTCATACAACTGGTACTAATTGTATGAGGTTCCTTTTTATCTCATAAATTTGTGGATCTTAATTTTACACTTTCGGATTCACAAAAATCTGGGTTTATTAACTGTGAGACAAAAAAATTGCTTCATATAATTAAGGGATTTTTACATATATATACCATATAACAAACCTTATTACCTGCATTGTTTAAGGATTGTGTTAATGCAATTTAAGCATACCAAATTACTATTTATATATCATAATTCAAATAAAGGGTATAATTATTCCTTCATTTATTATAGGCATGATTTTAGGACCGTATTTTCACTTTATTTCGTTTATCTGCCTCTCTCTCCTTACCCCCCCCCTCCAAACCACGATTTACCTTCAGTTTTTTCCCCATTCTTGTACAATCTCTTCTCACGCACAATTTTGTAGTTTTTTTAATCATAATTTTTAGATGTTTACCTCCAAGTTCTATGTAATATTTGTATATAACTATCAGTTGAACATAAATTACACAACAAAAAATATTCTTTGTAATATTTGTATATAACTATCAGTTGAATATCAATTACACAATAAAAAATAAGAAATAAATACTCCAACCGTAGAAATGTGTTATCCACAATTAATCTACAACTTGTCTACAAAATTTTACAAAAACTACAAATTAACTACATTTAACCTACAATCTAGAAACGATTTACACATGGAAGTTCTTCAAGTTGGAATTGGCCACAACTATATTTCTTATTTTCTAGACACACAATGTACCGCTCCATGCCATCCGATACAGTATGTATATGATCTGTTGAATCCCTAACTTACATTTTAGAACAAACATAAAGAAAAAAATTACAATATTAAAAATATACATCTACAAAATATCTACATTTTATCTACAAATTTTTTTTACAAATTAACTATAAACTACAAGTAAACTATAATTTTATCTACAATCTGGAAACACTATATATTAAAATATTTTTTTCCTGCACCAGATAAAAACTTGTAGTCAAATTGTAGATATATGTATTAAATTTGTAGATAATATCATAAAACTAAAATTCTAAGTATTTTCGAACTACACAAACCTGCATTCTCATCTACCATAATTGCTTCGACTTCAAAATCTCCAAATCTGTCATAGTTATCCCAATTGCCATTAATTGTAGCATAATTGCGATTTTATACATAATTCGTGTAGTTGATAGAAAAAAAATAAAGGACAGATATAGTTTCGACAATTTGAGTACTGATGTTGACGAAGAACAATTTTGTATTCTATAATTTGTATTGCGCTATAGAATTAGTATAAACATTTTGGTTACTAGAGCTTTAGTAGCTTGTATTTTTTGAGAATTGTAGTTGAGTGAGAGAGGAGAGATCTCTTTCCATTGAGGAAGGAGAGAATTACGCATCAATGAGATCTCCTTCTGTTTTAAAATTCGAATTTAATGTTGACGGAATCACACACAGATCTGGTGCCTTTATTTTAGTGTGTCTTTTATGGCAAAATCTACCTATTTTTGGATTGGTATATAATTTGTAGTAAAATTGTGGATTATACGGGCAAATAACAAGTTATGTATATTTTTGATAATAAAATTTGATATATGATATAGATAGATAAAAATCCTAATAATTAGTATATTAGTTGTATAAGATACAAAATAAAAATTTCTTATGTAGTAAATGGATGCCACGTGGGGTCGTTCATTACCTCCAAAGTGGTTACTCGGGGAGGTATGAAGTTGTCATGTGGTGGTGCGACCTCCCATGAAACGTGTCCCCATTATCCAAGGCACATAAAGGCCGGCATCATCAATAAAAATATCAACTTCTTATCTTAAATTATTTTGTAAAATTAATCTCTTGAGATTATATATATATATATATATATATATATATATATATATATATATATATATATATATTTAAATTTTATAAAAATATCAACTTCTTATCTTAAATTATTTTGTAAAATTAATCTCTTGAGATTATTTTATATATATATATATATATATATATATATAGATTTAAATTTTAGTGGACATAATTATAGATATATAACATAAAATTAGTTGAGGTGAGGATCAATTGACTGAAGAATCAAATAACATCATATTAAAAAATTAAGTTATATTTAAAATTTTCAATTAAGAAAAACAAAAGTTGTAAAAGAAAATCCAGTATTTATTCGTGAGCATGTTCCAGTTGGACCTTTTTCTATTGTGTAGGTAGGAATATAGGTAGCTGTTAACTTTTCCCTTGGTGTGTGAACAAAACCAACTAAAAGATGACAACTGGGGTATAAAGATTTTGCCTGTGAAATCCTAAATCACCAAGATAGTATGGTCCTGAGAATAGGTTGTATAACTTTTTGAAAGGAATATAGTAGATATTTACTAAATCCAATATATTGAATGATTTGAACATACTTTTAAACGTTATTTAATACTAAACTATACAGTAGGAATATTTAATATTCATTATTATTAAGGAGAATTACGTTTCTTGTCATTTCGCCCAACAGTCCATCGAAAAATGGCTTACGTTTGAAGCTTTTACCTGATATGACTCACGTTGTACATAATCTGAAGATTATTTTTCATCAGTTAGTCCATCCTAATTTTTTTCTTCGTTCTTCTTCTTCCTCTTTCACGACTTTGCACCCCAAAATTTCTCTACCATATATATATATATATATATATATATATATATATATATATATATATATATATATATATATATATATATATATATATATTCTTCAATTTTCCTTCTAAATTCAAAGTTGACAATCACTACTAAGATGAGAAGAAAAAATACCACCTAAGAGAATTATTATTTTTGGAGTCACCATTAAAGTTCATTTGAAGCTTCAATTTCAGAAATTGAATTTTTTGATTTTGTTAGTTGTTTGAATTGGATGTTAGCCCAATTGATTAGGATTGTCAAGAAGAGTTCAAAACTCAAATTTGAAGTGATTTGAGCAAATTTGAGCTAGATTTGAGATGAATTTCAGAAGATATCAAAAAAGAAGAATAATCCCTGCAGCTCCATTAATAGGATTTATTTGTATAATAGTGTATAAGTAATGTATAATGGTGTTTGAACACCTCTTATGCATTATTTATACAAGGTTGATATATTCTTCTTCTTCTTCTTCTTCTTATATACATGGTGTATCACTAACATTTTCACTACTATGCTTATACATCTTTATACATTTTTATAAAATTATCCAAATTTTCAATATATATATATATACATACATATATATATATATATATATATATATATATATATATATATATATATATATATATATATATATATATATATATATATATATAAGTATCTCTGACAAACGTTTTATACGATGTTCACCTGCAATTCTTGATTAAAACTATTCCAAATCTCCATTAAATGACTTCAAACTTTGTATATAGTCTATTTAGACAAATTATAATAAGTTCAAATAATACCCACTCCAAATTTCTCATAAAATCATATTCAAAATCTAACAGGATTAGCATTAAATAAGATAAGATTTTAAATTTCTCATATCTGTTTTTGAATTTTCGTAGTTATGATAGGTGTTTAGAAACTTGAGGAAAAGGAGAGTGGAAATGTTTCATGCTTGAAGATATAGAGCATAAAAAACTGGAAAAAATGCAAATCTAAGCTTATCGATATTTGGCTACACATTTGCAAACTTGTACGTGGGCTAAAAAATGCAAGGTCGACTTATGGAATGCATTATTATGTAATTTATATTATTAATTATTTTATTAACTTAACAAGGTCATTGAATTAAAATTTGAGGCTTATCATCGTGATGGAGATCATGATAATGAGAGTGAAGCTTTTTATAATTTAATCTTAATTTGTTCTTGATCGTAGGATTTTAATTTAGATATTAGTAGTCCGGTTTGATCAATATTTATATGATTGTCTTTAGTTGGTAAAGATCAGTTGATCTCATTAACTAAATCACATAGATAGATGATGCATATAGAGATATGATCATTGAACCGACTCATGAATAATTCCTAATGGTTAGAATTACCATAAACTGTCAATAGGATATTCTCTTGAATAATGTGATGTAAGAGTTTCCTTTGACCTGAAATCGTCATAGTAATTAATAAGTTATTATTGATAGTAGACAGTTATTGCCCTAGAGCGACAGTTGAAAGGATATTGGGTATGATTAAATTCACTGATCAAGATGGAATCTGTCAATGCTTAGTAATGAGTTTAAGCTCCATGTTGTCATGAATTATAAACGACCAAATTAAGACCTTGGCCAGGGCAATTGGGTGAAAGAAGAAAAGAGTTTCTTAGGTCATTTAATGGTCGATTATATTTGACATAAATATATAGTTGGCCGCCTATTAGGATTTGACAGTTGAACCATATCCTAAGGTGAGTCAGAACTATAAGGACAGAAGGAAATACTATTTTAGTCTTCTACTAATTCTTGATAGTAAATTATATACTTTGTTATATCCGATCATTTAGGAGTGTTGCTAGACGCCACCCTTGATTAGTATATTAATGTGATCAATTTACTACCGGGTTTATTATTGAAACTATGGGATCACACATTAACGAGTGTTCTCATATTTGCTAAAGGATTAATTTATTTTATTATTTGATAATTAAATTAAAAAATTTCATCAGTCAAATAAATTAAATTATTAATCCAAATAAAATATTATTATTTTGCTAGCACATAGAATATAATTAATCTTGTGAACAAATAAAGTTTTCTATTTAGAATAGAAAATTCAAGTATATCACTTGGTTAAAATATTTATATAATATATAGTTAATACCAATTTATATGAAAGATGTCATATAAAATATTAGTAAAATACTTGTTACTTAAATCCAACTTTGTATTGGAATAGACGACTAGTAACGTACAATCCAATTGAAATTGTATTGGAAAATCGGCTTCCACATTACCCATTTGGAATGGGATTCAACTTTTAATGTAAAGATTCCAAATGTCCTAATGGATTTAAAAAAGAAAAAGTCCCCGAAGCTAATTTTTCCTTGTCATATTGGAAAAGTATTGCAAACTCACATATATATTAATATATCCGTAAACATTAAGACGATACAAAAAACCAAACAATGTTTATTTGTGCTGCACAAAATCAAGAAAAAATTATTATTTACAAGAAATTGGATTGGTTGTTCTTTTACTATTGAGCTGAGACTGTTGAGAAAAATTTCAACACAATATTTTTGTTTAATTTGTTCGCCGGTTTCATTGATCAAAGAGTTGATAGAAAGGATCAGCCTAGGATCATTGCTATCCTTCGCTGCATATGTGATGTTAAAACCTCCTTCACCAGGTACGTCTTAGATCTGATCATTGACATGTGAATAAATTATAAACAGGAAAAGATCGGCTTAGGATCGTTACTATCCTCCACTGCGTATTACGAACATCTATATGCAATCCTACAGTGGTATCAGAGCTAGGTTTCACGCGTCTAAAATTTATTTTTGAAATATTTTAATATTATATTTGAAGAGTTCAAAACCATAATACACGTGTCTGGTGCAATAGTCGAAACTGTTTGAGCATATGGACTGATATTATTTTATTATAAATAAAATATATATTTACATAAGTTAAATTATTGAGATAGTCCATAACTTGAATTTGAAATTTTGTATTAGATATGACGGTAGTCTATAGTCGTTTATCGGATTCTACAGTTGTTTTAATTTTTATTAATTTATGTAATGTTAATTAATAATAATATACTGTGACGACCCGACCCGTCTTCACGTAAGTTACCGGCCCATTTTTTCCATATAGTGTTGATTTATATTTCAATATCGGCATTAGAGTTGATCGGGTGTAATTGAGTTGATTTTAGTTGGAAGTGAGGCACTTAGCCTCTTAGAAGGAAGCTTGTTTTAGAAAAGTCAACCAGAAGTTGACTATGTGGTTAGAGGCTTCGGATGTGAATTTCGGTGGTTCGTTTAGTTTCGGGGGATGATTTGTGACTTAGGAGTGCGATCGAATCGAATTTGGAGGTTTGGTGTAGAAATAGGCTTGAATTGGCGAAGTTGGAATTTTGGCAAATTCTGGTTGACATGTGAGATTTTGATCCGAGGGTCGGAATGGAATTCCGTTAGTTGTAGTAGCTTCGTTAGGTAATTTTGGATATGCCTACAAATTTTCAGTTCATTCGGACATTGTTTGGTCGGGTTTTTGATCAAATGTGAGTTTCGGAAGTTTTACTTTAACTTAGGCTTGAATCCGTCGTGATTTGATGATTTTTGTATTGATGGACGTGTTTTGATGATTGGAATAAATTCATATGATATTTTGGAGTAGGTTGGTATTTTTGGTTGAGGTCCCGGGGGCCTCGGGATGATTCCGGGTGATCAAACGGACTCATTTTGGTTTTGGATCATAGTAGATTTTCTGCTGAAGTGTTGCAGAAACCTTGTTCATCGCATTCACGTGAGGTGTAACGCGAACGCGTAGAGTAATTTGGAGGGCCTGGAAATTAGCCTTCGCTTTCGCGAAGTTATGGGACTTGGTGGATCACGTTTGCGTGAGGAGCACCGCGTTCGTGTCACGACCCCGAAACCCAGTCGTGATGGCGCCCAACACATTGCTAGGCTAGCCTGACCAATCTCACACAACACCGAGCTATCAGCTCTCAATTTGCTTAAAAGCAATAATTAACAGTAAAAGAAGTACGGTACTTTAGCATGAATTGCAAAATATCCCAGCACAATACAATATCTCCCACAGATCTGGAGTCGTAAACCATGAACCTCTACCAAGAATACAACTGTAATACTGAGTACAACTGTGTCTGACAAGTGCAGAAAAAGTCTAAAGATAAATGACAGAAGGGTATGTCGGGTCCTGCGGACGCTAGCAGCTACCTCGACAATCCGAATAAGCTCGTCGAGCAGCTGGGGAGTCAGCCCTGCTATTATGTACCTAGATCTACACACAAAGTGCAGGGAGTAGTGTGACTACTTCCAACTCAGTGGTAATAAGTACGGATAAAGACAATGAAGATAAGAACACCCAACATAGCACTAAGCAAGGCGATATAATAATATCCTTTTTACCATTTTCAAAAGTACAAGTCTCAGAATCGGCAATAACAGATAAACAACACAATAGATATATCAATGCAATGCGGATGCATGAACATGACCGCTACGGTGCGTAGCCCGATCCATTTGGGTACCCACGCTAACTGTGGGGGTTCAGACTCCGGAGGAGCTCTTACAACTCAAGCGCAATATTAATGATATGCTGCGGCGCGCAGTCCGATCCACTATCAGTCTAGCTACATGCAATGCAGGCCTCACAGGCACAAAAATATCATTTTGAAATCTCTTTTTATCAGCAACAGTAGAAAACAGTGTTCAAAAATACCAAGGTTTGAAAAATCATTTTAAACAGTATTTAGCTCAGGACTGATATCAGAATAACATGCTATAATCACAAAAGCAATGATAAAGATCCTCACGGGATCCAAATAACTCGCTCACGACCCAAAGATATCCGCAACCATCTAAATAGGAGGTTTACCAGCTCAATTATAGCCAACAACACAGTATAATATTACATAGTCGGACTAAGCCATAGTCCCCAATCACAATCGACCCCGCACTCACAGTAGAGTACGTGTCTCGCCTCAATACAGCTTCACATAGTGATATACTGGGGTTTCGAACCCTCATGTCATCATCCATACCCATTACTCACCTCGACTCGACTCGAAAACTAGCCTGCAATGCCCTTGCCACGAGAATCGGCCTCCACGGGTGTAGAATCTGATCAAAACCAATAGGAATACATCAAAATAGGCTAAAGGAACATAACCCAATCGAAATAACTCGAATTACACCCAAAAATACGAAGTTGCCAAAACCCGGCCCCCGGGACCGCTTCTCAAAAAATTACAAAAGTCACATTTTCATAATCCTTATCTCTCCATGAGTCCATACGTATAAAGTTTATCAAAATCGGACTCCGTTTGCCCATTCAAATCAGTGATTTTCTATAACCTAGGCTTATAGCAAAAATTCCCCATTGATACACCTTAAATCTTTCAATTTTCAATAATATAAATGAAGATTCTAGGATAAAATCATGTAATTAGACCAAAAAACTTACCTCCAATCGAAATATAGGTGAAAATATCTTAATCCCACGTTCCCTAGCTTCAAAACTTGCCCAACAATGGTGAAATAATAAAAACCCTCGCGGATGAAATGTTATTTAACAAGTATGTCTGTCACTTAATTAACTATATGCGATCTCGATCTCTCGCCTGCGATCGCATTGCACAACCAGCTTAAGCTACGCGATCGCATCCTTAAGCTTGCGATCACATATCACAAGTTTCACTGGCCCCCCAAAATGCCTTACGCGATCACGATACCATGTCTGCGATCGCAGAGAACAATCTCGTCCAACTATGCGATCGCATACCCATCTTTACGATTGCAGAGAACAAAAAAGATGCCTTCCAAAATCCTTCTACGCGATCGCAGGAGTACCTTTGCGATCGCAGAGAACAAAATGAACCTGCAACTATGACAACAAAATCTGACTTCTCACTTAACCAAAAATGGTCTGTTTGGACCCCCCGAATTCACCTCAAAGCCCCCGGGACCTCAAAGAAAACCACCAACCTACTCCAAAATACGATACGAACTTGTTCCAATCATAAAAACACATCCTTAAACACGGAAATCATCAAATCAAGGCGGATTCAAGCCTAAGTTTCAACCAAAACTTCCGAAACCTACATTCTATCAAAAACCCGACTAAACGATGTCTGAATGACCTAAAAATTTACAGACATATCCAAAATCACCACGAAGCTACTGCAACTGTCGAAATTCCATTCCGACTCCTAGATCAAAATCTCACATGTCAACCGAATTTCGCCAAAATTCCAACTTAGCAAATTCAAGCCTATTTCTACACCGGACCTCCAAATTCAATTCCGATTGCTCCCCTAAGTCACAAATCACCTCCCGAAGCTAACCGAATCATTAGAATTCGATTCCGACCCCTCTAACCACATAGTCAACTTCAGGTTGACTTTCTAGAAACAAACTTCACTCTAAAAGGCTATATGCTTTATTTTCAACCAGAATCATCCAAATTCACCCGATAAACTCTAATACAGATATAGAAACATGAAACAACATAATGAGGGGATAACAGGGTGGTTACTCTCATGACGATGGGCCGGGTCGTCACATTCTCCCCAACTTAAGCAAACACTTCTCCTCGAGCGGGTCAAGTAGCATAGCTGGAGACTCAAATAAATGAGGATATCTGCTCTGCATCTCCTGCTCGATGTCACGACCCCAAATCCGATCATGATGGCGCCCAGCACACTGCTAGGCTAGCCTGACCAATTAACAACAATCACGGAGCCATAAGCTCACTTTATCCAATTTAAGCATAACGGAATAATTCAACGGTGATAGATACATATTAAAAACAGGGAACCAAATCCCAACACGTGCCAACTCCCATAGACCGAAGGGTCAAGAGTCATGAGCCTCTACAAAGTATACAAAGTGTAAATAGTGAATATAACTGTGCACAAGTGTGGGATGATCAGAACAAAAATACAGACAAACTGGAGAATCAGGTCCTGCGAACGCTGGCAGCTACCTCGACTATCCCAAAAGCACTCCCGAGCCGCAATGGAATCAGCTCTGCTGTAATGTACCTGGATCTGCACACAACGTGCAGGGAGTCGGGTGTGAGTACTTCCAACTCAGCGGTAATAGAAGTAAATAATGTTGAAGGGAAGAAAACTACGCAAGACACTATCTCTTGCTACACAATACAGAACTATCATTAAACTTCAAAACACTATCATTTTATTCCCTTTTCAGCATATGTGAGTAGATTATTTAGAAATCTCAATTTTTAGCTACTTTATTTCATTATAACATACCAATACCTGGGAGAATCTCAAGCAGTGCAAGTCAGCACTCAAATCAGCCTCTCGGGCTCAGCACTCCTTAACAATTTATACCAGGAGATCTGGTCAATAAAGCAACAAATGCACATGTGCCAGTAAAGTATGAGTGCTAAAATGTTATGCCACGTAGTACACGTAAACCAATGTATGTATGCCATGCAATGCATATGACCGCTACGGCGTGTAGCCCGATCCTTTTGGGTACCCGTGCTCACTAAGGGTGTCCAGACTCCGGAGGGGCTCCTACAGCCCAAGTACAATATCAATATCACACCTACTGTGGCGCGCAGCCCGATCCATATACCACTGCGGCGTGCAGTCCGATCCATGCATGATAATGCATATGCTCACATAAAATGTCATGTCCTAACATATGGCCCTCGGCACCAATCAGTCTAACAAATAATCAAGAAAGCCATACGGCAACAATATCATATTAGCTCACAGCTAAAAATGTTATTAAGACCTTGTTCAAGTTTTTCATAACCTTATAAAAATTCTGAATAGCAAAAATACCATTTTAAACTTAAATTTAGAATAAAATATGCACAGTGTTATCAAAACAGTGATATCAATCCTTGAAGGATTCAAATAATTGGCACGAAACCCAAACATGATAATTAGTCCAATTCATTTCAACAATTAGGCGTTATTATTTATTACGCGGGACGGACCAAGTCACAATCCCCAATGGTGCTCTACCCCATGCCCGTTATCCGGCGTGCAAGTCACCTCAACACAGCACTAAGATGTGCAAGTCCGGGGTTTACTAACCCTCAGGACATCAGTATTACCCACCTCGAACCGACGAAAGTTCATGCCCGCGACGCCTTAGCTCCTCGAACCGGCATCCACGCACGTCAAAACTAGCACAAATCAGCACAAATATATCAAAATAGGCTAATGGAACATAACCCAATCGAAAGAACTCAAAAAATATCAAAAATCACGAAATTGGCAAAACCCGAGCCCCGGCCCACATCTCGAAAAATCTCGAAACTCATATTTCCAGAACCCTCGTCCCGCCACGAGTCCGTACATATAAAATTTACTAAAATCGGAGTTCAAATGGCCTTCCAAAACTCAAAATCCCGTTTTCAATATATAGGCCACATTTCTTCAAGATTTCAACCCAATTTCATGAAGATTGATGTTAATTCTACCATAAAATGATGTTTTTGAGTCAAGAATCTTACCTCCGACGAATACCCGATGATTTATCAGTGTTCTCCTCGAGTTTTCTTCTCTCTAGGGCTCAAAATTGTGTTTTTGGGGTATAAACCCGTGAGCCTTCTGTTCTGTGATTTAATTCACTGCCAGACCCGTTTGCTCTACGCGATCGCGACTCGCGACTCGCCTCACGCGATCGCGATGTTCAAAAATTCGGCCTCACGCGATCGCGACTCGCCTCACGCGATCGCGATGTTCAAACATCCGGCTTCACGCGATCGCGTCTCTCTTCCTACGATCGCGTAGCACAAATTTCCTTGGACCCCATTTCTCTTCTACGCGATCGCGTAGATGCTCATGCGATCGTGATGGCCACCCGGATAACTCTACGCGATCGCGACTGGATGCTCATGCGATTGCATTGGTCTAGCCCCTAACCCTACGCGATCGCGTCCCCCTCCCCGCGATCGCGGAGAGCAAAATCCTGCTGCATTTATGACAGCAACCAGCCTTCTCATTTTTCCCAAAAGTGGTCCGTTTTGGACCCCCGGATTCATCCCGAGACCCCGGGACCCCAACGAAAACCACCAACATACTCCAAAACACGATACGAACTTGTTCCAATCATAAAAACACCATACTAAACATCAAAATCACCATTTACACACGAATTCAAGCCTAAGTTTCTTCAAAACTTTCAAAACTAACATTCAATCCAAAACTTGATCAAACGATGTCCGAATGACCTGAAAATTTGCAGACATATCCAAAATCACATAATGAAGCTACAGAAATTGTCAGAATTCCATTCCGACTCCCAGATCAAAATCTCACCTACCGTTCGGTTTCCGCCAAAATTCAACCTTAGCCAATTCAAGCCTAAAACTACACCGGACCTCCAAATTCAATTCCGATTGCTTTCCTAAGTCATAAATGATCCCCCGAAACTAGTCGAATCATCAGAATCTGATTCCGAGCACTCTAACTTGATAGTCAACTCTATGTTGACTTTCCATATTCATACTTCCTTCAAACATGCTATTTGCTTCATTTTCAATTCAATTCACTCCTAACTCACATGATATGTTCTAACACTGATATAAAAGCATAAGATATGTGAATGCAACATGACGAGGTGGTAATTCCCGTAACGTCGGGCTGGGTCGTTACATTCTTCCCCAACTTAAACAAAAGCTCGTCCACGAGCGGACTCAGAGTTGTACTGGAAGCAACCCAATAGCCGAATGAACTTACCAAGCATATATCCAGGTGATCATACGTCACCCTATCTCACATATTTCCGAAAACACCATATAGTCAAAATTTCACAGACCATCTGAATCATAAATCACATTGCACCTTCTGAAATCATATGTCAAATGCAAATCCCATGCCTATACTCAGGATACACTAGAATCCACTGCAATAACCCATACTCACCACTCCGGGTGAGATCATATGATGTATCAAACAACCCAATCACTCGAGACAATAGTCTCTACTCACAATAATTTCTCACGATAGCCAAATACCAACCGAAAAACCTTTTTCATTAGATAGAGTCTTGTTCCAACGCCTCCATATCCTACCCACGGCAGCTGAAACACGCGATATACCGAACCCATCTCTCAAGTTAACCATTCGTGAATCTATTTCCCTTTTTAAAACTCATACCACGATAGGTTTCGGAGCCAAACCTCGATTTTTTTATCTTTCTAACAAGCTAAGATCCAATATGCTCGTATTCATTAATAACTCCAACGGTCATTTCGATTATAACACACCGCACTGGTTATATGACACCTCAACACCGGCCTAAGCCACGACGAGCACAACATAGGCTCCAATAGAAACGTATGCACACACTCGAATCATGACAGCTCAATTCATGACAACTGTCTCCAGCAAAAGAGCTGCAATTCAATTCCTTTGTGTCATCATAACATAGAACTGAGATCGCGTCTCGCATTATAGAAATAGAGTACCCGAATCCTCCTCGAGAGGTCATAACATCACGTGGCCTTGCCACGATTCGTGATTCTATCCCAACGTTATTACTCATGAAGCACCTCAAGCCACTAAGCTTAAAACGGTTAGCCACGCACATATCTAGGTCTTGAACCCAAGCAATCAACCTCACCCATGGCGAAACAATTAACGTATGCTATCAAATCCTGAAAGGACACAACCGACGTGCCATTTGCCAAGCGATACTCAAAACGGACTTTCCTCAGAAGTTAGGAAGTATTGTATACCATGTAGCTTATAACTAACTATATTTTCACAATATACTGTTGCGGCGTGCAACCCGCTCCAATGACATACCCGTGGCGGCGTGCCACCCGATCCAGATACCATACCTATGGCGGCGTGCCACCCGATCCAAATAACCCATGGCGGCGTGCCACCCGATCCATGTATAAATCTCGCAAAAGAAAATGCCTATCGAGTCGAATTTTCTCATTATAGCAAACATATATATATATATATATATATAGCCTCAAGCTCGGCCACATGAAACGCATCCGACAATGTTTCTCAATACTGGAACTGAATCAATGGTAGATACCTCTACACTGACATCCGCCACTAAGGTCCAACTGACAAAGCAATGTCTACCAGCCGTCCGCTGGTCCTGGGTACAACTACTCTGTTGGAGCATACTCTGATGCTCTCCGCTACGCAATTTGTGCTATTTTCCGACATAGTCCATATCACATTAGTCTAGACAAACTGACTTATGACAACCAGTCAGCAATCAAGTATCATAATTCGAATTCGTCTTATCAAGTTAAGAGAGAGCCTATAGGACTTCCGATCTCCAATAATCACAAACGGTGTCGATACACATGATATACAACCACTGCGTAGGCGGGTTACAAGAACTTCTAGTCTCCAACACACATATAACACATGAATCACCATGCTTGATTCCGTACTTCACTATACAAATACATAACGCACATCAAGCGTCCATTCATACCACGAAAGCCATTCATAAATTTCACTATGCCATCAACGACTCAATTATTATAGTCGATCCAACAAGAGAATACCACCATACCACTGGATATTATCAGTTTACATTACCTTGTCCTTTTTGGATCATATTCCCTGCCAAGTTAATAGAATAGCAGTACCATTTTCTTAAATTATCAGAAAGCTGTCCGCGCTGCTCAATAATTTTATTGACTTCCCATATATTATGAACTGATCTCAAAATCTAGAATATACCATTATCACACTAAGACAACATGGAAATTCATATCCCTTTCCTCCGCCTCAACATCGGCGCACTCCACTAGTCAAGGACTTTCGTGATCCCATATAGAAGAAAAACTCATTACACATTCCACGCTTCGCATACCGACAGGAATATACTCATTTTCAAACCACGATAAAACACATCACAAACTATTTCTTCCCATTCGTTGCATAAGTTTAACTGCCAGGACTGAGTCCTTATACCCATATCAAGTTACACAACTGCCAGCACTCAAGAGCTTTGCTGCAATGTCTGCAAGACTCATTACTTCAACCACACACCAGGAATCAATCGTATTCCTTTTTATACCATTCTAGTTTACTAACAAGTCGTTCCATTTACCCAGTTTCCTTTCTGATTCACCTCTAATTTCATATCAGTCTTTACTATAGTACCATAATACATCAACTTATGTTACCACACGAGACTCGTACACAAGACCACACGGTCTAAGACCCATAGGCCACTGAATACTCTCTCAATGTTTCCCAAAAGGATCACATCCTACAATACTTTATTTTGAAGAACCTCTTGCGATTTGGGTTCGTTATCATTACCTTCCAATACGGATTACATAGAATCCCATCATTAACATAATATAAAACAAGTCTTGATCCCTTCTAACGAAAACATCGTCTTTATCCACATACATAATCTTAAGACACCTTACCGTCACAAGCAAAATCTGGAACACCACAGGACTATTCTTGGGCGTCATTCACCCTTATTCAGCTGTAATTCAACTGTCTTGTTGAACAGAACCACTCATGCCTTATTAGAACTTTGACACTGCAGATCATGATTACATACGGATACAATTAGCTATCTTTCTTTTCTATACACCGAACATTATTTACCAACATAAGTTCACAACATCCTAGTATTTCTTTACATCTACGTAGCACCATAACCCTTATCGAAATTTCCCAACATACCTAGAGACAGAGCCAACACAGCACACAACAGTGCAATTAGTTAAACAATAACAACCTCCCTAACTCAGCTCGGAGCCATACATCAAGGCACTTCTAGCTACTCATAGCATTCTTACTCAAATGATGCCACAAAGTTCTAGTTAGATTAAACTCAAGTCATTTACAAGCTTCGGCAGAGATTCGAATCATCAGAAATATTAACTCTTTTGCAATTCTTGCATTCATTCACACACAACAGTTACACCCCCTCTTTAGGTGACAAAATCTTTTCTAAGTCCCAAATTTTTCCAAAAATTTCGGCAGAGTTCCCTTTGTAAATTGGCCTATCCACCTGCCAGAGAATCACCAAAACCATCCTAGCAATACATTCACAACTCGACAAGACATCACAATGCATATCGACAACATTAGTCTCAATACTACACAAATCATATTATCATATTTGGTACATGAACATGCGTTGTACTTGCTCGAATCATAACACATATCAACTACCTTTCAATTACACATGAGAACCAATCCACCTATCTCGCCTCAATTTAGCATTTCAGCACAATACCTTCCACCAGGATACACATAGCATAATCATTTTAGTCTTCCCGAGTTTGAACTCGTTCCACTACACATAAGGCACTTATATTACTGAGCGCTCGATGCATACACAGACGTGCGGAAGGAATTTCAAAAGCATATCTCAAGCCGAATCAAGTACGCACGATAAGAATTCCAAGAAATGTGATGTGTTTCCTAAAGGTTCGCAGCCTCCCGAGGATAAGTACAGGCGTCCCCATACCGATCCACAAGACTCTACTAACCGGCTCAAGACTCATGATGCCTAGTAAACCTAGGCTCTGATACCAACTTGTCACGACCCCAAATCCGGTCGTGATAGCGCCCAGCACACTGCTAGGCCAGCCTGACCAATTAACAACAATCACGGAGCCATAAGCTCACTTTATCCAATTTAAGCATAACGGAATAATTCAACGGTGATAGATACATATTAAAAAAAGGGAACCAAATCCCAACACGTGCCAACTCCCATAGACCGAAGGGTCAAGAGTCATGAGCCTCTACAGAGTATACAAAGTGTAAATAGTGAATATAACTGTGCACAAGTGTGGGATGATCAGAACAAAATACAGACAAACTGGAGAATCAGGTCCTGCGAACGCTGGTAGCTACCTCGACTGTCCCAAAAGCACTCCCGAGCCGCAATGAAATCAACTCTGCTGTAATGTACCTGGATCTGCACACAACGTGCAGGGAGTCGGGTGTGAGTACTTCCAACTCAGCGGTAATAGAAGTAAATAATGTTGAAGGGAAGAAAACTACGCAAGACACTATCTCTTGCTACATAATACAGAACTATCATTAAACTTCAAAACACTATCATTTTATTCCTTTTCAGCATATGTGAGTAGATTATTTAGAAATCTCAATTTTTCGCTACTTTCTTTCATTATAACATACCAATACCTGGGAGAATCTCAAGCAGTGCAAGTCAGCACTCAAATCAGCCTCTCGGGCTCAGCACTCCTTAACAATTTATACCAGGAGATCTGGTCAATAAAGCAACAAATGCACATATGCCAGTAAAGAATGAGTGCTAAAATGTTATGCCACGTAGTACACGTAAACCAATGTATGTATGCCATGCAATGCATATGACCGCTACGGCGTGTATCCCGATCCTTTTGGGTACCCGTGCTCACTGGGGGTGTCCAGACTCCGGAGGGGCTCCTACAGCCCAAGCACAATATCAATAGCACACCTGCTGTGGCGCGCAGCCCGATCCATATACCACTGCGGCGTGCAGTCCGATCCATGCATGATAATGCATATGCTCACATAAAATATCATGTCCTAACATATGGCCCTCGGCCCCAATCAGTCTAACAAATAATCAAAAAAGCCCTACGGCAACAATATCATATTAGCTCACAGCTAAAAATGTTATTAAGTCCTTGTTCAAGTTTTTCATAACCTTATAAAAATGCTGAATAGCAAAAATACCATTTTAAACTTAAATTTAGAATAAAATATGCACAGTGTTATCAAAACAGTGTTACCAATCCCTAAAGGATTCAAATAATTGGCACGAAGCCCAAACATGATAATTAGTCCAATTCATTTCAACAATTAGGTGTTATTATTTATTACGCGGGACGGACCAAGTTACAATCCCCAATGGTGCTCTACCCCATGCCCGTTATCCGGCATGCAAGTCACCTCGACACAACACTAAGATGTGCAAGTTCCGGGGTTTACTAACCCTCGGGACATCATTTACAAGTATTACCCACCTCGAACCGACGAAAGCTCATGCCCGCGATGCCTTAGCTCCTCGAACCGGCATCCACGCACGTCAAAACTAGCACAAATCAGCACAAATATATCAAAATAGGCTAATGGAACATAACCCAATAGAAAGAACTCGAAAAATATCAAAAATCACGAAATTGGCAAAACCCGAGCCCCGGGCCCACATCTCGAAAAATCTCGAAACTCATATTTCCAGAACCCTCGTCCCGCCACGAGTCCGTACATATAAAATTTACTAAAATCGGAGTTCAAATGGCCTTCCAAAACTCAAAATCCCGTTTTCAATATCTAGGCCACATTTCTTCAAGATTTCAACCCAATTTCATGAAGATTGATGTTAATTCTACCATAAAATGATGTTTTTGAGTCAAGAATCTTACCTCCGACGAATACCCGATGATTTCTCAGTGATTTCCTCGAGTTTTCTTCTCTCTAGGGCTCAAAATTGTGTTTTTGGGGTATAAACCCGTGAGCCTTCTGTTCTGTGATTTAATTCACTGCCGGACCCGTTTGCTCTACGCGATCGCGACTCGCCTCACGCGATCGCGATGTTCAAAAATTCGGCCTCACGCGATCGCGACTCTCTTCCTGCGATCGCGATGTTCAAACATCCGGCTTCACGCGATCGTGCCTCTCTTCCTGCGATCGCGTAGCACAAATTTCCCCGGACCCCATTTCTCTTCTACGCGATCGCGTAGATGCTCATGCGATCGCGATGGCCACCCGGTTAACTCTACGTGATCGCGACTGGCTGCTCCTGCGATCGCATTGGTCTAGCCCCTAACCCTACGCGATCGCGTCCCCCTCCCCGCGATCGCGGAGAGCAAAATCTTGCTGCATTTATGACAGCAACCAGCCTTCTCATTTTTCCCAAAAATGGTCCGTTTGGACCCCCGGATTCATCCCGAGACCCCCGGGACCCCAACAAAAACCACCAACATACTCCAAAACACGATATGAACTTGTTCCAATCATAAAAACACCATACTAAACATCAAAATCACCATTTACACATGAATTCAAGCCTAAGTTTCTTCAAAACTTTCAAAACTAACATTCAATCCAAAACTCGATCAAACGATGTCCGAATGACCTGAAAATTTGCAGACATATCCAAAATCCCCATAACGAAGCTACTGCAACTATCAGAATTCCATTCCGACTCCCGGATCAAAATCTCACCTACCGTTCGGTTTCCGCCAAAATTCAACCTTAGCCAATTCAAGCCTAAAACTACACCGAACCTCCAAATTCAATTCCGATTGCTCTCCTAAGTCATAAATGATCCCCCGAAACTAGTCGAATCACCAGAATCTGATTCTGAGCACTCTAACTTGATAGTCAACTCTAGGTTGACTTTCCATATTTAGACTTCTTTCAAACATGCTATTTGCTTCATTTTCAATTCAATTCACTCCTAACTCACATGATATGTTCTAACACTGATATAAAAGCATAAGATCTGTGAATGCAACATGACGGGGTGGTAATTCCTGTAACGCCGGGCCGGGTCGTTACACTCGATCTACCAAGTGGCCTCCTCCATAGGCCGACCTCTCCACTGAACCTTTACTGATGCAATGTCCTTGGACCTCAATCTCCTCACATGACGACCCAATATAGCTATAGGCTCCACATCATAGGTCAAGTCATCATCAAGCTGCACTGTACTGAAATCCAACACATGCGATAGGTCACCAACATATTTCCGGAGCATACATACGTGAAACACTGGATGAACTCCTGATAGACTGGGTGGCAAATAAAGCATATAGGCCACCTCTCCAATCCTCATGAGAATCTCAAAATGGCCAATAAATCTCGGACTAAGCTTTCCTTTCTTCCCAAACCTCATGACGACTTTCATAGGCGACACCTTCAGTATGACCTTCTCACCCACGGGATAAGATACATCCCGAACCTTCCGGTCCGCATAACTCTTCTGGAGCGACTGGGCTGTACGAAGTCTCTCCTGAATCACTTTCACCTTGTCCAAGGCATCCTGGACCAACTCTGTCCCTAATAACCTAGCCTCGCTAGGCTTGAACCAACTAAGTGGAGATCTACACCGTCTCCCATACAAAGCCTCATACGGTGCCATCTGAATGCTATGAACCTAAACCTAATGGCAAGACTAACACTAGAGTTGTGGTCAAAGTTGTCTTGAGAAGCTCTCCTCGCACTCATCCGACCACACGAATGGTGCACCCTTCTGCGTCAACCTGGTCAAAGAAGAAGCAATGGATGAAAATCCCTGAACAAACATGCGATAACACCCCGCCAAACCAAGGAAACTCCCGATCTCCGTAGCTGAGGACGGCCTGGGCCAACTCTGCACCACCTCTATCTTTTTTGGGTCAGCGTGAATAAGATCACGAGACACCACATGACCTAGAAAAGCTACCGAATCGAGCCAAAACTCGCACTTGGAGAACTTAGCATACAATTTCTCCTCCCTCAACCTCTGCAACACAACACTCAAATGCTGAGCATGCTCCTCCTGACTACGAGAAACCACCAGAATGTCATCAATGAACACGATCACGAAAGAATCCAAATATGGCTGGAATACACTGTTCATGAGATGCATGAACGCGGCTGGGGCATTGGTCAGCCCAAAAGACATCACAAGAAACTCATAGTGCCTATATCTCGTCCTTAATGCAGTCTTCACAATATCAGAGTCTCTAATCTTCAACTGATGATAGCCTGAACGAGGATCAATCTTCGAGAACACCCTCGCTCCCTGGAGCTGGTCAAATAAATTATGAATGCGTGGTAGAGGATACTTGTTCTTCACTATTACCTTGTTCAACTGCCTATAATCAATGCACATCCGCATAGAACCATCTTTCTTCTTAACAAACAACACTGGTGCACCCCACGGTGACACATTAGGGCGAATGAATCCCTTATCTAAAAGCTCCTGAAGTTGTTCTTTCAATTCCTTCAGCTCAGCTGGTGTCATACGGTAAGGAGGAATAGAAATAGGCTGAGTGCCCGGCACCAAATCAATACCAAAATCGATATCCCTATCCGGCGGCATGCCCGGTAGGTCTAATAAGAACACATCTGGAAAGTCCCTCACAATGGGCACATAATCAATACTAGGAGTCTCAGCTCCCAGATATCTTACAAATGCTAGATATGACAAACACCATTTTCAACCATTCTCTGAGCCTTTAAGAATGAAATAACACGGCTAGGGACATAATCAGTCGAACTCGCCACTCAATCTAAGGAATACCAGGAATAGCCAATGTAATTGTCTTGGCATGACAGTCCAAAATAGCATGGCACGGGGACAGCCAGTCCATGCCCAAAATCGCATCGAAATCCACCATACCTAACAATATTAGATCTACTCGGGTCTCCAGACCCCCAATAGAAACAACACAGGATTGATAGACATGATTCACAATAATCGTATCACCCACCTGGGTGGATACATGAACAGGAAAATCAAGACTACCACGGGTCGCACCCAAATGATGTGCAAAATAAGAAGACATGTACGAATATGTGGACCCAGGATCAAACAAAATAGAATCATCTCTGTGACAAACTTAAATGATACTTGTAATCACTGTATCTGAGGAAATAGCATCATGCCTATTAGGAAATGCATAAAAATGTGCCTGACCACCACTCGATTGCTCCTCACTCCTGGGGCGACCTCTTGAAGACTGGCCTCCACTTCTGCTAGCCTGAGATGGTGCTAAAGAGGAGGGCTGATCCCTCTGCTGAGACCTGTCCCTGCGAAGTCGAGGGCACTGCCTCCTAATATGGCCAAACTCGCCTCACTCAAAACATTTGCCTGACGCTGGAGAAGGGGATTGAAGGGAACCCCTCACCGCAGATGAACCCTGGGCCGAAGAAGTAGGTGCTGAACTCTAAGCTGGGAGGTCACTGAGTGAAGACTGGCCCTGCTGAAAACCCTGATGGCCACGGCTAGAAGAAGCTCCACTATGCTCTAGGTGACCTGACTGAGGGGGTCTAGATGAACGACCTCTGCCCTAATGAAACTGCCCCCTGGATGGAGCAACACTAAAGCTACCAGAACCTCGAGGCCTCTTGGCCTCCCTCTCCTCTCACTCTCGGCGACGATCCGCCTCAATAGAGTGTGCCATATCAACAACCTGCTCAAAAGATGCTTCCAATACTCTCTCCCTAGTTATCAAGATACGAATAGAATAGTTGAGGCCATCAATGAACCTCCCGATCCTCTCCCGATCCATCAGGATCATCCAAGTAGAATATCTAGCAAACTGAGTATACCTCAACTCATACTGAGTCACTGTCATATCACCCTGCACTAGCCACTCAAACCGGCGATATAGCTCCTCTCGACAGGACTGAGGCACATACTTCTCTAAAAAGAGAGTGGAAAACTTTTGCTAAGTAAGGGGTGCTGCCCCTGCAGGCCTACGTCTCTCAAAATAATCCCACCAAATGAATGCTGGACCTGAAAACTGGAATTTAGTAAATGAAACACCACTAGACTCAAGAATCCCCGCTGTACGTAACATCCTCTAACACTTGTCTAAGAATCCCTGGGCCTCCTCGCCCTCAGTACCACTAAATGAAGGTGGCTGAAGTCTACCAAATCTCTCCAATCGACACTACTCGTCATCAGGCATCACCGGTACAATACACTATGGGGCTGGCGCAACTGGCGCAACTGGAATAGCTGGTGCAACTACCTGAGCTGGGACTGCCTCTAGCGTCTGAATTCCCTGCACAACCTGCTCTGGTGTGCGAGCTGCAGGGGTCCGATGACCACCCCCGATCTAAGATGTCACTTCCATAGTAGTAGCTGGAACTACCTGAGCCAACCCATCACAAATTGATAATATCTGGGCCAATGTCTCCTGAAGGCGAGGAATAATAATAGGCACTGCCGGTGCCTGAGTGGGTACTGCTGGAGCCTCAACCACCGGGGGTTGATCCTGGATAGAGGCAACAGGTGGGTGTACTAGCACTGCCCCTGCCACTCTACCACGACCACAACCACGATCACAACCACGGCCTCTAGCTGGTAGCAATGATGGTCGTCCATCTCGATCTGTAGCACGAGTCCTTGCCATCTGCGAGAGAATAGAATACAGAAGTTCAGTTCTCAGAACAACAAAACCGCACGATAGAGTTCAAGAAATGTGAAGTGTTTCCTAAAAGGTTGCAGCCTCCCGAGGATAAATACAGACGTCTCTATACCGATCCGCGAGACACTACTAACTGGCTCAAGACTCATGAGGCCTAGTAACCTAGGCTCTGATACCAACTTGTCACGACCCCAAAACTCAGTCGTGATGGCACCCAGCACATTGCTAGTCTAGCCTGACCAATCTCACACAACACCGAGCTATCAACTCTAAATTTGCTTAAAAACAATAATTAAAAGTAAAAGAAGTACGGTACTTTAGCGTGAATTGCAAAATATCCTAGCACAATACAATATCTCCCACAGATCTAGAGTCATAAGCCATGAGCCTCTACCAAGAATACAGATGAAATACTGAGTACAACTCTGTCTAACAAGTGCATAAAAAGTCTAAAGATAAGAGGATAGAAGGGAATGTCAGGTCCTGCGGATGCTAGCAGCTACCTCGACCGTCCGGATAAAGCACTCTGAGCAGCTGGGGAGTCAGCCCTGCTGTGATGTACCTGGATCTGCACACAAGGTGAAGAGAGTAGTCTGAGTACTTCCAACTCAGAGTTAATAAGTACGGATAAAGACAGTGAAGATAAGAACACCCAACATAGCACTAAGCAAGGCTATATAATAATCTCCTTTTTACCATTTTCTATAGTACAAGTCTCATAATCAGCAATAACAGCTAAATTGTACAATGGATATATCAATGCAATGTGGATGCATGAACATGACCGCTACGGCACGTAGCCCGATCCATTTGGGTACCCGCGGTCACTATGGGGGTTCAGACTCCGGAGGGACTCCTACAGCCCAAGCGCAATATCAATGATATGTTGCGGCGTGCAGCCCGATCCACTATCAGTCCAGCTACATGCAATGTAGGCCTCACAAGAACATAAATGTCATTTTGAAATCTCTTTTTATCAATAGTAGAAAATAATGTTCAGAAATACCAAGGTTTGGAAAACCATTTTAACAGTGTTTAGCTCAGGACTGATATTAGAATAACATGCTATAATCACAAAAGCAATGATAACGATCCTCACGGGATCCAAATAACTGGCTCACAGCCCAAGGATATCCACAACCATCCAAATAGGAGGTTTATCGGCTCAATTATATCCAACAACACAGTATAATATTATACAGTCGGACTAAGCCATAGTCCCCAATCAAAATCGACCCCGCACTCATAGTAGAGTATGTGTCTCGCCTCAATACAACGTCACATAGTGATATATCAGGGTTTCGAACACTCTGGTCATCATCCATACCCATTACTCACCTCGACTCGGCTCGAAAACTAGTCCGCAATGCCCTAACCACAAGAATCGACCTCCACGGGTACATAATCTGATCAAAACCAATAGGATTACATCAAAATAGGCTAAAGGAACATAACCTAATCGAAACAACTCAAATTACACCCAAAAACATGAAGTTGCTAAAACCCGACCGCCGGGCCTGCTTCTCGAAAAATTTAAAAAGTTACATTGTCAGAATCCTTATCTCGCCACGAGTCCATACATATAAAGTTTATCAAAATCGGACTCCGTTTGCCCGTTCAAATCAGTGATTTTCTATAACCTAGGCTTAGAGCAAAATTCCCCCATTGATACACCTTAAATCCTCCAATTTTCAGTGATATAAATGAAGATTCTAGGATAAAATCATGTAATTAGACCATAAAACTTACCTCCAATCGAAATATAGGTAAAATCTCTTAATCCCACATTCCCTAGCTTCAAAACTTGCCCAACAATGGTGAAATAATTAAAACCCTCGCGGGTGAAATGTTACTTAACAGGCCTGTCCGTCACTTACTTAACTCTATACAATCGCGATCTCTCGCCTGCGATCGCATTGCACAACCAGCTTAAGCTACGCGATCGCATGCTTCAGCCTGCGGTTGCATATCACAAGTTTTATTGCCCCCCTCCAAAATGCCTTACGCGACCGCGATACCATGTCTGCGATCGCAGAGAACAATCTCGTCCAACTATGCGATCACAGAGAACAAAAATGATGCCTTACAAAATCCTTCTACGCGATCGCAGGAGTACCCTTGCGATCACAGAGAACAAAATGAACCTGCAGCTATAAAGGCAAAATCTACCTTCTCACTTAACCAAAAATGGTCAGTTTGGACCCCCGGATTCAGCTCGATGCCCCAGGACCTCAACGAAAACCACTAACCTACACCAAAACATGATACAAACTTATTCCAATCATAAAAACACATCCTTAAACACAGAAACCATTAAATCAAGGCGTATTGAAGCCTAAGTTTCAACCAAAACTTCCGAAACCTGCATTCTATCAAAAATCCGACCAAACGATGTTCGAATGACCTTAAAATTTGTACACATCCAAAATCACCTAATGAAGCTACTGCAACTGTCGGAATTCCATTCTGACTCCTGGATCAAAATCTCACCAATCGACCGGATTTCACAAAAATTCCAACTTATCCAATTCAAGCCTATTTCTACATTGGACCTCGAAATTCAATTCCGATCACTCCCCTAAGTCATAAATCACCTCCCAAAGCTAACCAAATCATCAGAATCCGATTCCAAGCCCTCTAACCATATAGTCAACTTCAGGTTGACTTTTTAGAAAGAAGCTTCACTCTAAAAGGCTATTTGCCTTATTTTCAACCAGAATCTGTCCAAATTCACTTGATAGACTCTATCACGGACATAGAAACATGAAACAACATTATAATGGGATACTAGGGTGGTAACTCTCATGACGATGGGCCGGGTCGTTACAATTCGCGTAGGCCTGGGATGTGTGCCATCGCGTTCGCGACATCGCATTCGCGATGGAGTTGCAGCATTCACGTAAGAGGGCCTGGGAGCCCAGTTCAGTTAAAGCATCACGTTCGCGATGGATGAGTCGCGTTCGCGTAGATAGAGTTCTGCTGGGTTTCGCGTTCATGTTGATTGAGTCGCATTCGCGTCGTGGATTTTTGAGCTTTTAAAATTTTGTTCTTCGCGTTCGCGGGGTTGTGGTCGCGAACACGATGAAAGAAATTGCTGGGCAGACAGAAGGGTTTATAAACATTTCACCCGCGAACCAAGTTCATTTTTCTCCATTGTTAAGCAAACTCGGTAGATTTTGGCGAGGGATTAAGAAGGTTTCGACTGGGAATCGATTGAAGGTATGTTTTATGAGTTAAATACATGATTTTATTGAAGATTCATCCTTGAAATCTCTGAAATTGGGTAAAATTTGAAGAAGTTAGGGCTTGGTTTTTGGGAATCTAAAATTAGAATTTGAACGGCCATTTGAACTTCGATTTTGATGAATTTTATATGTACAGACTCGTGGCTAGATGAGGATTCCAGAAATGTAAATTTTCTAATTTTTCGAGAAGTGGGCTCGGGGCTCGGGTTTTGCGAACTTCGTGTTTTTGGTATTTTTTGAGTTTTTTTTATTGGGTTATGTTCTATTAGCATATTTTAATGTATTCCCTGTGGTTTTGATCAGATTCGGCACCTGAGGAGGTTGATTCTAGAGGGAAAGGCTTAGGGGACTAGTCTCATGATCGGTTTGAGGTGAGTAATAGATGTAGATGATGACTTGAGGGTTTGAAACCCCGGTATATCACAATGTGATGCTATATTGAGGCAAGACACGTACTCTACGGTAAGTGCGGGGTCGATTGTGATTGGGGACTATGGCTTAGTCCGCCCGAGTGATGTTGTTGGCTAGAAATTAGCTGGTAAACCTCCTACTTGGATGGTTTTGGATATATTTGGGTTGCGTGACGGTTATTTGGATATCGTAGGAATTATTATCATTATTTCCATGATATATGTCATGTTTTCACGATATCAGTCCTGAGTTAAACATTGTCTCGAACTGGCTAGTAAAAATTCTAAGGTTTTAAAAACCTAATTTATAATTACTGATAACTGGAAATAAAATTGGTAAGTTTGACTGTACCTGTGTGGCTTGCATGCATATAGCTGGACTGAAAGTGGATCGGGTTGCACGCCGCAACGTAGGTTACTATGATATTGTGCTTGGGCAATAGGAGCCCCTCCGGAGTCTGAACCCCCACAGTGAGTGCGGATACCCAAATGGATCGGGCTGCGGACCGCAGTGGTCATGTGCATTACATTGCATTCATGCTTTGATACCTATATGCTCTAGTTATTTCTACTTGTTGCTATTACACTGTTAAATGTGTAGGAGTACTGCTTGTAGCTTTACAATGTTGTATATTGGGATATCCTACTTTCAAGTCATTATACATGTCTATTACCACTGAGTTGGAAGTACTCATTTTACTCCCTGCACCATGTGTACAGATCCAGGTACTTCGGGAGTTCACTGAGTTTTCTGCTAATTTCATAGTTTCATTTAAAGTTGTCGAGATAGCTTCCTAACGTCCGCACGACCCGGCTCTTCCCCTATCCCTTTTGTTATCCTTTCGTAGTTTTAGACTATGTATTATTGGAGTTTTATTACACTGTACTATTAAAAGATGTAGACTCATGACTCCCAGTTCTTTGGGAGATTATTCAGTATTTTTGATATTCGGATTATTTCTATCTATCAGTTAAACTTTTAGCTTCACTAATGTTAATAATATTAAATTAATTAGTTTTGAGCTTCCTGCTCGGGTTGAGAGTGCAAATGGTCGGGCTTGCTTAGCAATTGCGTTGGGCGCCATCACGACAAGGTTTGGGGTCGTGACAAGTTGGTATCAGAGCCTAAGTTACTAGGCCTCATGAGTTATAAGCCGGTTAGTAGAGTCTCGCAGATCGGTATGGAGACGTCTGTATTTATCTTTGAGAGGCTGCATAACCTTTAGGAAACACTTCATATTCTTGAACTCTTGTCGTGCGTCTTTAATCTTCCAAGAACTAAATTTTTGTATTATATTCTCTTGCAGATGGTGAGAACTCGTTCTACCGGACGTTGCGAACGACTACCATTGCCATCGCTAGATGCCGTAGGTGCGGCCGTGGTCATGGTCGAGGTAGAGCAGCTGGGGAAGTACCAGTTGAACCACTAGTTGCCCTATTCAGGACCAGCCTCCAGCTGGAGATGCTCCAGCAGCACCCGTCCAGGCACCAACAATGCCTATCGTGATTCCTAGTCTTTAGAAGGCTTTAGATCAAATCTTATCTGTCTGCACTGGTTTGGCTTAGGTAATTTGAGCTTCTATTACCGCAGCTATTTCTCAGACCAGGGGTGGTCATTAGACCCCCGTAGCTCGCACACCCGAGCAAGTTGTACAAGGATTACAGACACTAGAGATAGCCCAGCTCTTCCAGCTGCACCGGTTGCTCTAGTTGCACCAGTCGCACTAGCTCCAGGGTATGTTGTTCCAGTGATGCCAGACAATGAGCAGCGTCGTCTTGAGTGGTTTGGTAGACTTTAGCCTCCAATATTCATCGGTACTGAGGGCGAGGACGCTTAGAGATTTTTGGACAAGTGTCAGCGGATGCATCACACTGCAGGGATCCGAGAGTCGAGTGAGTGTCTTTTACCACCTTCCAGTTCTCAAGGCCAGAATATACATGGTGGGAGGAGTTTGATAGGCGTAGGCCTGCAAGAGCAGCACCCCTTACTTGGCATCAGTTCTCTACTCTTTTTTTGGAGAAGTATGTGCCGCAATCTCACAGAGAGGAGTTGCGCCGACAGTTTGAGTGGTTGATCCAGGGTGATATGATAGTGACCCAATATGAGTTGAGGTACACACATTTATCTAGACATGTTACTTGGATGATCCCGAAAGACCGAGAGAGGATCGGGAGGTTTGTGGATGGACTCAACTATCTGATTCGTATTTTGATGACTAGGGAGAGGGTGGTAGCAACTTTATTTGAGGAGATAGTTGATATAGCTTGCCAGATTGAGACAAATTATTGTCAGGAGCGAGAGGAGAGGGAGGCCAAGAGGCCTCGAGGTTCAGGTAGCTATAGTGGTGCCCCGTCTAGGGGCCAGTCCCAGTAGGACAGAGGTCGTTTTTCAGGCCTCCTCACACAGGTCGCCCAGAGTACAATAGGGCTTCTTCTGGCCGTGGCCATTAGGGATATCAATAGGGCCAGTATTCACTCAATGCTCTTCCAACTCAGAGTTCTACTGCTTCTTCAGCCTAGGGATCATCTACAGTGGGGGGTTCCCTTCAGTCCCCTTCTCCAGTTCCGGGTAGTTGTTATGAGTGTGGTGAGTTTAGCCATATAAGGAGACAGTGTACTCGGCTTCATAGTGGTCGATCTTAGTAGAGGGATCAGCCCTCCTTTTCTACTCCATCTACTTCAGCACCATCCCAGTCATGTAGGGGTGGGGGTCAGTCCGCTAGAGGTCGCCCCAGGAGTGTAGATCGATCGAGCGGTGGTCAGGATCGGTTATATACACTTCCAGATAGGAGAGATGCTGTTGCATCAGACGCAATGATCATAGGTATTATCTCAGTTTGCCATAGGGATGCTTCTGTTTTGTTTGATCTCGGGTCTACATACTCCTATGTGTCTTCATATTTTTCCTATTATTTGGGTACAACCCGTGATTGTCTTTCCTTGCCTATGCATGTATCTACCCCGGTAGGTGATACGATTATTGTGGATCACGTATATCGATTATGTCTTGTTACTATTGGGGGTCTAGAGACCCGAGTTGATTTGCTGTTGTTGGGTATGGTAGACTTTGATGTGATTTTGGGTATGGATTGCTTATCTCCGTATCATCCTATTCTGGACTGTCATGCCAAGATAGTTACGTTGGCCATTCCGGGTATTCCGAGGACTGAGTGGCGAGGTTCCACTGATTATGTTCCCAGCCAGGTAATTTCTTTCCTAAAGGCCCATCGGATGGTTGGGAACGGATGTATATCATATTTTGCATTTGTGAGAGATGTTAGAGCAGAGACTCCTAGTATTGATTCTATGCCCGTTTTGAAGGATTTCCCAGATGTGTTTCCATCAGACCTGCCGGGCATGCCGCCGGACAAGGATATTAATTTTAGTATTGATTTGTTGCCGGGCACTCAACCCATCTCTATTCCTCCCTATCGCATGGCACCAACCGAGTTAAAGGAATTGAAGGAGAATCTTCAGGAACTCCTAGATAAGGGGTTCATTCGCCCGATTATGTCACCGTAGGGTGCACCAATGTTGTTTGTCAAGAAGAAAGATAGCTCAATAAGGATTTGTATTGATTACAGGTAGTTGAACAAGGTAACGGCAAAGAACAAGTATCATATACCGCGCATTGATGATTTGTTTGATCAGCTCCAGGGATCAAGGGTATTCTCAAAGATTGATCTTTGCTCATGCAACTACCAGCTTAAGATTAGGGATTATGATATTATGAAGATAACGTTCAGGACGAGATATGGGCATTATGAGTTTCTAGTTATGTCTTTTGGGCTGACTAATGCCCCAGCTGCGTTCATGCACTTGATGAACAGCGTGTTCCGACCGTATCTGGATTCCTTTGTGATTATGTTTATTGATGACATCCTGGTGTACTCGCGTAGCCAGGAGGAGCATGCTCAGCATTTGAGAGTAGTATTGTAGAGATTGAGGGATGCGAAGCTGTATGCAAAGTTCTCTAAGTGTGAGTGTTGGCTTGGGTCTGTAGCTTTTCTGTGACACGTGGTGTCTAATGATGGTATTTAGGTTGACCCAAAGAAGATAGAGGCAGTGCAGAGTTGGCCTAGACCATCCTCAGCTACGGAGATTCAGAGTTTTCTTGGTTTGGTAGGGTATTATCGCCGATTTGTCCAAGGATTTTGATCTATATTTCTTTGTCCTTAACCAAGTTGAAGTAGAAGGGATGTTACTATGGATAGTGAAGGTGTGTTGAGGATGCTGGGTTAGATTTGCGTGCCTAATATGGATGGGCTTCGGGAGTTGATATTGGAGGAGGCCCACAACTTGCGGTATTCTATTCATCCTGGTGCCACGAAGATGTATCAAGACTTGAGGCAGCACTACTGGTGGAGAAGAATGAAGAAGGATATTGTGAGTCATGTAGCTCGGTGCCTCAATTGTCAGCAGGTCAAGTATGAGCATCAGATACCCGGTGGTGTGCTTCAGCGTATGGATATTCCTGAGTGGAAATGGGAGAGGATTACTATGGACTTTGTGAGTGGTCTCCCTCAGACAACGAGTATGTTTGATTCAGTTTGGGTGATTATGGATCGGCTGGCCAAGTCCGCGCACTTCATTCCTATTTGTACCACCTATTCTTCGGAGCGGCTAGCAGAGATTTTCATCCAAGAGATTGTGCGAATGCATGGGGTCCCAGTTTCTATTATATCAGATAGAGGTACTTAGTTTACTTCTCAGTCCCGGAGGACCTTTCAGCGAGAGTTGGGTTCACAAGTAGATTTGAGCATATCATTTCATCTTCAAACGAACGGACAATCTGATCGTACCATTCAGATATTGGAGGACATGTTGCGTGTCTGTGTTATCGACTTTGGAGGTTCTTGGGCTCATTACTTTCCTCTTGCAAAGTTTACGCACAACAACAGCTACCAATCTAGCATTCAGATGGCACCATACGAGGCTTTATATGGGAGACGGTGTAGATCTCTGATTGGTTGGTTTGAGCCCAGCGAGGCTACGTTGTTGGGGGTCAGAGTTGGTCCAGGATGCTTTGGACGAGGTGATGGTGATTCAGGAGAGACTTCGCACAGCTCAGTCACGCCAGAAGAGTTATGCAGACCGGAAGGTCCGAGATGTGTCTTATTCGGTGGGTGAGAAGGTCTTGTTGAAGGTTTCACCTATGAAGGGTGTCATGAGATTTGGAAAGAAAGCAAAGCTGAGTCTGAGATTCATTGGCCCTTTTGAGATACTCTAGAGGATTGGAGAGGTGGCCTATATGCTTGCTTTGCCACCCAGCCTATCGGGAGTTCATCTGCCATTTCACGTGTCTATGCTCCGAAAGTATGTTGGGGACCCATCTCATGTGTTGGACTTTAGTATAGTTCAGTTGGATGATGACTTGACTTATGATATGGAGCCTGTAGCTATTTTGGGTCGACAAGTGCGGCAATTGAGGTCTAAGGATATAGTGTCAGTGAAGGTGCAGTGGAGAGTTCGGCCCATGGAGGAGGTCACTTGGAAGACCTAGCGGGAGATGCTGAGCGGATATCCTCACTTGTTTGAGACTCCAGGTATGTTTCTTGGCCCACTCGAGGACGAGCATTCCTTTTAGTTAGAGAGGATGTGACGACCCGACCTGTTATCACGTGAGTTACCGCCGCGTTTCCCCTTATTTTGTTGCTTTATGTTTCAATATCGGTATTTGTGTTGATCGGGTGTAATTGAGTTGATTTTAGTTGGAAGTGAGACACTTAGCCTCTTAGAAGGAAGCTTGTTTTAGAAAAGTTAACTGGAAGTTGACTATATGGTTAGAGGGATCGAATGTGAATTCGGTGGTTCAGTTAGGTTTTGGGGATGATTTGTGACTTAGGAGTGTGATCAGAATCGAATTTGGAGGCCCGGTGTAGAAATAGGCTTGAATTGGCAAAGTTGGAATTTTGGCGAATTACGGTTGATAGGTGAGATTTTCATCCGAGGGTCGTAATGGAATTTCGAGAGTTGTAGTAACTTCGTTAGGTGATTTTGGATATGTATAAAATTTTTAGGTCATTCGGACATTGTTTGGTTGGGTTTTTGATCGAATGTGAGTTTCTGCAGTTTTAGTTTAACTTAGGCTTGAATTTGTCGTGATTTCATGATTTTTGTGTTTATGTACGTGTTTTGATGATTGGAATAAGTTTGTATGATGTTTTAGAGTAGGTTAGTGTTTTTGGTTGAGGTCTCGGGGACCTCGGGGTGATTCCGGGTGATCATAAAGACTCTTTTTGGTTTTGGATCATTGCAGATTTTCTGCTAAAGTGTTGCAGAAACCTTGTTCATCGCGTTCGCGTGAGGTGTAACGCGAATGCGTATAGTCATTTGGAGGGTCTGTAGTTCGTGAAGGGGAGGTCGCGTTCGCAAAGTTATGGGACTTGGTGGATCACGTTTGCGTGAGGAGCATCGTGTTCGCATAGTGTGATGACCCGACCCGTCATCATGTAAGTTATCACCCTGTTTTCCCCCATTATATGCTTGTTCATGTTTCAATATGCGTGTTTGGTGAATTTTAGTCAATTCGGATTGAGATTGGTTGGAAATGAGACAAATAGTCTCTTAGAAGAAGGAATAGTTGGGAAAAGTCAAGTGGACATTGACTTGTGAGTTAAGGAGCTCGGAATCAAATTTTGATGATTCGGTCAGCTCCGGGAGGTCATTTGTGGCCTAGGAGAGCGATCGTAATTGAATTTGGAGGTCCGGTGTAGTTTTAGGCTTGAATTGGTTAAATTTTGGTGAAATCCAAACGATAGGTGAGATTTTGATCCGAGAGTCGGAATGGAATTCCGACAGTTGCAGTAGCTATGTTAGGTGATTTTGGATATGCCTGCAAAATTTCAGGTCATTCCAAAGTCGTTTGGTCGGGTTTTTGATCGAATGTTGGTTGCGGAAGTTTAAATGAAACTTAGGCTTGAATTCGCCTGGATTCGATGATTTCCGTGTTTAAGGGCGTGTTTTTAGGATTTGGAACAAGTTTGTATCGTGCTTTGGAGTATGTTGGTAGTTTTTGTTGGGGTCCGGGGGCCTCAGAATGAATTCGGGGGTCCAAACGGACCATTTTGAGCCAAATGAAGTACTGAAGTGCTGCAATAAAATTGCAGAATATTTGTTCTCTGTGATCGCGTATATGGCCACGCGATCGTGTAGTGTATTGGAGGGAGCTGGGAGGTTTGTTCTTCGCGATCGCGGGATGAGGGATGCGATCGCGTAAGGTGGGGGCTTTGTTCATCGCGATCGCATGGCCCTTCATGCGATCGCGTAAGGCAAGACTCGAGAGTAGTGCGATCGCGGACAGTATATTGCGATCGCGTAGAATGATCAGGCTGAGCACTGCGATCGCGTCTAGGTCCACACGATCGCATTGAAGGAAAACTGGTCGCCTAAAAATTTGTGCATCGCGATCGCATTCCAAAGGCTGCGATCGCGTAGAGTATTTAGGTCTGGCAGTGAATTTAAGTCCAGAACATTTCATCCGCGACCATTTACACAAAAACCTCCATTGTTGAGTTCTTGGAGAGCTAATTGTTGAGAATTGAAGGGGGTTTCACCGGGTTATCATCGGAGGTAAGTTTTATAGTCCAAATACGTGTTTTTATCTTAGAGTTTCCCTCTATTTCATTGAAATTGGAAGAATTAATGGGGGAATTTAGCCCTAAGCGAGGGTTATGGTAAAACATTGATTTGAATAGGCATACAGAGTCCGATTTTGACAAACTTTATATGTATGAACTCGTGTTGAGATGAGGACTCCAAAAATGTAACTTTTGTAATTTTTCGAGAAGCGTACCAAAAGTCGGATTTTGACAACTTTGTGGGCTTTGGTGTAAATCGAGTTGTTTCGATTGGGTTATGTCTAATTAGCCTATATTGATGTATTCTCATTGATTTTGAGCAGATTTGGCATCTAAGGAGATTGATTTGCGAGGCAAGAGCAAAGCGGGCTAGGTCTTCTACCGATTCGAGGTGAGTGGTGGTAGTAAATAATGTATTGAGGGTTTGAAACCCCGTACTTGAACTATATAGTGCTATGTTGAGATGAAACACGCGTCATGTGACGGGCGTGGTGGAATTGTGATTGGGGGATTGGACTTGGTCCTTCCCGACTAATAGTTTATTGTGTATTATGACTGAGAATGAGCTTATAACTGTGTAGTTAATCTGGTAGCCATGTTTGGGGCCTTTTGCCGATCTGTAAAGTATTAGGGAAACCTGTAGAGCTAGGTGACCCTTATATCATGTTGGAAGCATACACTCAGTCGTAATTTTAGCTGCATAGTATATCATGAGCCAGTACTAGACGTGTACTGTGAGAGAGACTACCTAGGGTGGGATTCCCTGTTCTAGCTGAGTGGGCCTGAGAGGCCAAGCCTATATAACTGAGATAGGGTCGAGGACCCACTATGAGATATTATATTGGGCCTGAGAGGCCAAGTCTATATTGACTAAGATTGGGTCGAGGACCCACTATAAGATATTATATTGGGCCTGAGAGGCCATGTCTATACTGACTGAGATAGGGTCGAGGACCCACTATGAGATATTATATTGGGCCTGAGAGGCCAAGTCTATACTGACTGAGATAGGGTCGAGGACCCACTATGAGATATTACATTGGGCCTGAGAGGCCAAGTCTATACTGACTAGGATAGGGTCGAGGACCCACTATGAGATATTATATATATATATATATATATATATATATATCTATATTGGATCGGGCTGCACGCCGCCGTACTATATGTATTGGATCGGACTGCACGTCGTAGTGACATATATGTGCATCGGACTGCACGCCGCAGTAATATATATGTGGATCGGACTGCACGCCGCAATAATATACATGTGGAACGGACTGCACGCCGCAGTATTATTGCGCTTGGGCTGTAGGAGCCCCTTCAGAGTCTGCACATATTCCCAGTGGGCGCTGTTATATATTGATGGATCGGGCTGCACGTCGCAGCAGTATATATATATATATATATATATACTGCACGCCGCAGTGTCATAGCCCTTGGGCCGAGGGAGCCCCTCCGAAGTCTGTATACTCCCCAGTGAGCGTCGTCGACGTTAAATGGAGCGGGTTGCATGCCACAGCGTTATATATATTGGAGTGGGTTGCACGCCGCAGCGTTATATGTATTGGAGCGGGCTGCACGACGAAAACATTATACATACATATATATATATATATATATATATATATATATATATATATATATATATATATATATTGGATAGGACTGCACGCCGCAGTATCATAGCGCTTGGGCCGAGGGAGCCCCTCTGAAGTCTGTATACTCCCCCAGTGAGCGTCGTCGACGTTAAATGGAGCGGGCTGCATGCCATATCGTTATACATATTGGAGCGGGATGCACACCGCAGCGTTATATGTATTGGAGCGGGCTGCACGACGCGGCATTATACATATATATATATATATATATATATATATATATATATATATATATATATATATATATATATATATATATATATACATACCTATATATATCTTGGAGCGGGCTACGCGCCGTCGCATTATAGACATATATATATATACATATTTATATACATTAGATCGGATGTACGCCGTAGCAGTATGAGCGAGGACTAGGTTAGCGTGGGACCATGGTGAGATTGACGTGGGCTGGAAAATGGGGGTATTCACTATAGGGATGACTTACCTGTGAGGTTACCCTTAGAACTGTTTAGTGGCAGTTCTGGTGTTCTTACTTTCAGTTGTTGTTTATTATTATTACTCACTGAGTTTAAATATACCCACCCTACTCCCCTGTACTTTTTGTGCAGATCTACAGGTTCAGGAGGGCAATTGAGCTATCGCAACTGCTTCATTATTACTATTCCGAGGAGACTTCGAGGTAGTTGCCGACGTCCACAGGACCTGATCTCTGCCTCCTATCATTATGTCTTTTACTATTCTGCTTAGACTTGGATTGTATAGGACATTCTCCATTTGTAGAGGCTCACACTTGTGACACCACGATTTAGTTGGGATTGTATCTGGGAAGTGGGCCATCGCGTTCGCGATCAAGGTGCCGCGTACGCGTAAGAGGGCCTGGGAGCCCAGTTCAGTTAAAGCATCGCATTCGCGATAGATGAGTCACGTTCGCGTAGAGAGAGGTCTGATGGGTATCGCGTTCACGTTGATTGAGTTGCATTCGCGTAGTGAATTGTTGAGCTTTTAAAATTTTGGTCTTCGCGTTCGCGGGGTTGTGGTCGCGAACGCGATGAAGGAAATTGCTGGGTGGACAGAAGGGTTTATAAACATTTCATCCGCGAACCAAGTTCAATTTCTCCATTGTTAAGCAAACTTGGGAGCTTTTGACGAGGGATTAAGAGGGTTTCGACTAGGAATCAATTGGAGGTAAGTTTTATGAGTTAGATCATGATTTTATTGAAGATTCATCCTTGAAATCTCTGAAAATTGGGTAAAAATTGAAGAAGTTAGGGCTTGGTTTTTGGGAATGTAAAATTGGAATATGAAGAGGCATTTAAACTCTGATTTGGATGAATTTTATATGTACGGACTCGTGGCGAGACGACGATCCCGGAAATGTGAATTTTGAAATTTTTTGAGAAGTGAGCCCAGGGCTCGGGTTTTTCCAACTTCGTATTTTTGGGTATTTTTCGAGTTCTTTCGATTGGGTTATGTTCCATTAGAATATTTTAATGTATTCCCTGTGGTTTTGATTAGATTCGGCACCCGAGGAGGTCGATTCTAGAGGGAAAGGCTTAGCGGACTAGTCTCGTGACCGGTTGGAGGTGAGTAATAGATGTAGATGATGACCTGAGCGTTTGAAACCCCGGTATATCACACTGTAATGCTATATTGAGGCAAGACACATACTCTACGGTGAGTGCGGGGTCGATTGTGACTAGGGACTATGGCTTAGTTCACCCGAGGGATGTTGTACTGTGTTGTTGGCTATATTTGGGTTGCGTGCCGGTTATTTGGATCCCGTAGGAATTATTATCTCTGTTTTCATGATATATAGCATGTGTTCACGACATCAATCCTGAGTTAAACATTGTCTCGAACTGGCTAGTAAAAATTCTAAGGTTTTTAACACCTAATTTATAATTACTGATAACTGGAAATAAAAATGGTAAGTTTGACCGTGCCTGTGTGGCTTGCACGCATATAGCTAGACTGATAGTGGATTGGGTTGCACGCCACAGTGTATGTTACTATGATATTGAGCTTGGGCTGTAAGATCCCCTCCGGAGTCTGAACCCCCATAGTGAGCATGGGTACCCAAATGGATCGGGCTGCGCACCGCAGCGGTCATGTGCATTGTATTGCATTTATGCGTTGATACCTATCTTCTCTAGCTATTTCTAGTTGTTGCTATTACACTGTTAAATGTGTAGGAGTACTGCTTGTAGCTTTACAATGTTGTATACTGGAATTTCCTAATTTCAAGTTATTATACATGTCTATTACCACTGAGTTGGAAGTACTCACTTTACTCCCTGCACCATATGTGCAGATCCAGGTACTTCGAGAGTTAGCTGAGCTTTCTGCTGATTTCAGAGTTTCATTTGGACTTGTCGAGGTCGCTACCTGACGTCTGCAGGACCCAACTCCTCCCCTATCCCTTTTGTTGTCCTTCCACAGTTTTAGACTATGTATTATTGGAGTTTTATTACACTGTACTGTTAGAGTCTCTAGACTCATGACCCCTAGGTCTTTTGGAGATTATTCAGTATTGTTTGATATTCGGATTATTTCTGTCTATCAGTTAAACTTTTTGCTTCACTACTGGTAATAATAATAAATTAATTAGTTTTGAGCTTCTTGCTCGGGTTGAGAGTGCAAATGGTCGGACTTGCCTAGCAATTGCGTTGGGCTCCATCACAACCGGGTTTGGGGTCGTGACATATACTTGCATGAATTATTTTTTTATGATATATAAGATAAACATGTTAGAAGAATGTTGAATTTCATTTTTATGTCGCGTGCATGTGCATTACACAATTTTGAATTATTTATTACATGTGATGAGAAATAATTTATGACTAAGCATGTTGTCAGCTTAAACTAAATTCATGTACTATAAAAGATTTGATCATCTCGTGATTAAAAGTTATTTTAATAACTTCTCTCCTACTAAAATTTGAGTTCTTAAATAATAAAATATAAAATATTTTATTATAAAACTATCCATCAAAATAAATAATTTTATTTATGCTTGTTTATAAAGAGTGTCCTGACAACAGGAGATTTATAGTTCGAGAATATATAAAAATTATTTATTACATTAGATGCATGAATTGAAAAAATTATTTAATTTTACACTAAACCCCTGAATTACCTAGAGAGTATAAAATTTAATAAGTTTTTTGCTATTATGATGGTTGAACTCAACTTTGCCAATGAGATTGATCTAACTACAAGGGACTATTTGATATTGAGCTATTTAAGGAAATTGTATGGAGATATAATTGGTTAGAGCACCTACATTTGAATTATTATATGAGAAATTACTTGACTTCCAAGGGGATCATACGTATTGTTAAAGGATTCCTTTACTCCCCTGAAACAAATCAGATTTCTTAAACTATAATGAAGGTAAATATTTTAAACTAATTACTGGAAACATCATTTAGATAAAAGTTTATGTCTTTATGATATATGTACATATATTCTTTTATTATTTACTTTTATTTTCTATATTTATTTCTCAGTATATATGTTATATCACTGTGTCAAATATTTGAGACCAACAAGTTGATAGGACCAAGCATTGATGACTAGTTTAGAAATTTGAGAATTGTTATAATGCATGAAAAGCTCATTGATGTGATCAACAAGCCTGCAAAGATAGTCCCAACAGAGAATGATGTTGAAGGCATCAAGGTTTATCAGAAATACTTGGAAGAATGCCTTGCTATTTTACGCATCATTCTCGCTTCTATGAGTTTTGAACTCTAGAGGAAACAACAGAATATGGATCCAACTATAATTATTGAACATATGAAGAAGATGGTTGATACACAGTAATCTTGTGATTGATCTTATCGAAAAACTTGAGAAGTTGGGGTGCAAGCTTGGTAAAAAACTTTATAAAGATTCGATCGTATTCACTGTATAATGATGAATGTTTTCATTATAAGAAGAAAGAGCATTAGAAGAGAAATTGCAAGGAGTATTTTGTAACTCTAAAGGACAAGAAATAAGATGAGACATTGATGAAAATATTTCAAGGTTTCTTTAACTGCTACTAATTCTTCACTGGATATTAGATATTGGGCATGGTTATAACATCTGCAATTTGTTGCAGGTGTTCAAAATAAGTAGGAGACTAAAGAAAGGAGAAGTTAATCTATAAGTTGGAAATGTTGCAAAGGTTGTAGCAATAGTTGTAGGATCAATTTTTTTAATAATGCCTTCGAGCAAAGTACTTATGGTGGATGATTGTTATTATGTTCCTAAATTTGTTTCGAACATAATTTCAACTTC
>JASVEL010004625.1:0-61208 GCA_032618575.1 Nicotiana noctiflora
AATAAAATAGTTTTTGTTATTTGTAATTTTTTATAGATCATGTGTTTTTGTTGAGCATGTTTATTTGTTTAATTCAAGAAAATGTGATATATGTATATATATATATATATATACATATGTATATATATATATATATATATATATATATATATTGCATGTTTGCATTCTTAGGATTTAATTTACAATTGAAAGTAGTCAAGTTTATTTGATAAAAATGGAAAATAACAAAAAATATGTATTTTTTGTATTTAATGTTTAAAGTTTAGTTTGTATGACATGATTTTAATGTGTTAGTTAACATGTTAATTGTTGTTCAAATGTTGATATTTGTGTAGTTTTATTTATTGACTTTGCAAATTAATTAGGAATTTTGTTCAATTATAAAGAAGAGAAGAGAAAAATCAAGAAGAAAATCGAACTAGGCCACTTCTTAATTAAATCCCAGGCCCAAATTACGGGGCCTTACAAGTCCAACCCAATTTACCCGGATCGACCCATTCCCTCACCCGTTTTTATTGTTTTAATCCAAACCGTTGGGTGTTATTATCCAACGGCCAGGATTAAAAGACCCAATTTCAATATACCAAATAATCAAAACCCTATCATTTTTTTATCCCTCATTTCATCAGAGAAACCGCCGCCCCCTACCACCACGAACCGCCGGCCGGAAATCGTTTCCGCCGGCGGCAGCGCTCCAAACCACCCCATTTTTTCACACCAAGCTCGCCTCAACCTCCCCATCTCGATTCCCCTATCAGTTAGTTTCAAACACCCCCGGAACTCCTCGAATCTCCACTTTTAGCCATGAACCCTAGTGGCGGCGCCGCCTCCAATTGACCCCAAACTCGCACCCAACCTTCACCTCATCTCCCTCACACCCTAACCACCGTTATTTCCACTCGAATTTGGCCAGAAATTATTGAATCCCAAAATCGAAGCTTTTGAACCCTAAATTCCGAATAGGAAATTTTGTAGCCGGATTTCGTTGAATTGAGGTCTAATAGACCTTAATTGATGTGTTTTCACTTGGAAAAAACTTCAATTAAGGTCCTTTCGACCTCGAATGACCAAGACCCCAAGTCGGCCGATTCTTTGTTTCAAGGTATTTCTTTTTTCTTCTCTGTTTTTGTTTAAATTATACTCGTCGCTTTAGTTTAATTGTTTTGTAATCTTTCGTTTGTTGTTAGTTTCCTTTGGACATCTTCAATTTCTGTTTTTCTTATTCTTTTGGGACCTTTTATTTGGTCGATCTGTTTGCTTTCTGATTCATTGTTGTAAATGTGGCGTTATAAGATACGAATTCGATTCGTTTAAATTCGTCAAACAGCTAATTCTACATTTTTGAACTATTATGGCCGAGAGGGTCTTGGATAATTTGTTCGTCGACTATTGTTTATCGATTATGCGCGTTGTAATCGACTATACGAATGTCGTCGATTAGATTCGTAGGTTTGTTTGTTAGAACTTTGAAACAGAACTTAGAGTCGTTAATTTGATTCATTGTTTAAATTGAATTAGGTTGTTGATTGATTTTGAGTTAGCTACTAAATTGGATATAGCTATCTTAATTTAGAGTTTGAAAGCCAACAGCTAGGTATCAAAGAGTGCACTGCACATGGAAAGACTGGTAGAACCTGCTGGACAGCAGGATATTCCTTTAGTTTTTTTGCCTTTTGGAATTTTTAAAACAAAAGTCCCATACTTAGACAAACCAGGGTGGAATAATAAGAGAATATCAGGATAATAATGAGCATTGCTAACTTTGTTAAGTGTCTTAGAAGCTGAAAATGAGAGCTCACATGGGGAAAAGGATTGAAAAGTTAAAGGTACCCATGTGTTTAATGAGAGAGGCAGTAAATCTGATTATTGAGGAAGTGTAAAGTTCTGTTAAGTTTGGCTATAAAACTGGCAGGAGACTCACAGAGAGAGGCATGTATTAGATACCTCTGATGCACACACAGAAAAATTTTCTAAGCTAATACACACTGTGAAGACATTACTGGAACTATCAGTTTTGAAACCTCTTTTAGCTATCAATTTGCTGCCTAAGTTTTCTTCTTGCTCTCATTGGGAGAACTCTTGAAAGATTTGTTTAGAGATTTCAAAGTCCGTTTTAAGCAATTTCCTCTCATATAAACCTGTTTCATTGCTTGAAATCAGAGTCAATTCGAGTCCGTCTCTTTTGCTTTCCCCATGCTTTAAGCAGTTCAAGTTAACTAAAGGTTCTGTTGGTTTGTCTGGATTTGGTTTATTGTTTGCTGTTTGGTTTTTCTGAAGACTGCCGCTGGTTTGTTTTAAACTCCCCATTTGGTTTACACCATTCCTGGAACCTCCTGTTATTTCTTGGTCATTGTTTCTTCGAGTCTCTTTCGTTGAAATTTGGGTGTCACTGCTGCCATTTGCTTGTTGTCATTGCACTGTTGCTGATATATATTGTTGCTGCTGATCTTTTCTCCTGCTTCATTATGTTCCATTCCAGGTACACATCTTTTTGAGCTTGATCATTCTTGTACCAGAAATGAATTGGAAATGAATTGGAAGACCACTTGGAATCCTTTGTTTAAAGTCATTACATAAATGATCTTGTTTAACTACTTATTTTGGACTATTGATAAAAATAGATATCAGTTTTCATTTATACTTAATTAGTTTCTATATTGTCGGTATACGATTGGATTTGTGTAAGTAAAACTAGCCAATTCGGATTAGGATTCCCTTTGATATTTTACATAGGTAATTTGTTAAAGTTAAGTAGTTTAAGCATGTTCAAGATGTTGGTTCGTTTAAAGCTTAGCTATTAATATAAGATGTTTGGAATCATTTCAAATTTTCCTTTACTTTGATTTTTCTTCTTCTTTTGAGGTCTATTTATAATTAAGCAAGCAAGACACGTTAGACAATGCTTTTAGATAACAATGTTAGTCACTTTAATCATATAATTTTGATTTCGTCAATTAATGTCGGATTAAGGGTAGCGAAATCCAAAGTAGACAACCTCACGTCTAAATAATTAACCAAGGCGAATTAATTCTATTTCGTATATTTTGGTCAATTTTCCATTAGTTCACATCTTTTCATTCAATCTCCGGCCATAAGTCAAAACTAGGAAATCACACATCATTTGGTACGATTCTTTAATTGGAAACAATTTTAAGGGATACGCTTTTAAATAAATTGATTTTTTTTGTTTAGTTTTACAATGATTTTAAATCGGCACGGTTTCAAATAAGTAATCCGGATATTTTTATTATTATTTACCTACCTGTCAAAATCTGAGTCTATATTGTAATTAGTCTTTCTTTTGGTATGGTTTTGAATCAATAAAGCGGTTTAAATTTTAATCAGAGCACATAATTTATAACATACATTAAAATCAGATATTTTTAAGCCATTTATAATAATTGAAGCAACCGTGCTGGAACCACGGGATTCGGGGGTGCCTAACACCTTCCCTCGGGTCAACAGAATTCCTTACTTAGAATTTCTGGTTCGCAGACTTCATTTGAAAAGTCGTAATTTTTCTCGATTCGGGATTTAAATAAATCGGTGACTTGGGACACCTTAATTTATTCCAAGTGGCGACTCCTGAAATAAATAGAATAATCCCGTTTCGAATATTGTCACTTAAATTGGAAAAACTCCCTTGCGCTTCTACCCCGGGTAGCGGGCGCGCCAAAAGGAGGTGTGACAGCTCTGGCGACTCTGCTGGGGAAACAAACCCAGAACTACTGGTTCAGGGTTTAAGAATTCGAGCTTTGAATAATTATTTTATTTGGCTTATTTATTATCTGATTTTATTACATGTTTATATTTTATATGCTAAATGTTGCTTTACCGCTTTGATATTTCGTGAGTTGTATATAAATTGTGCCGATTCCCATTTTTCTCTTTTCTGAGTCTTCTGAAATACAATACCGGGCATTTGCTGGACATAGCCCGTTTTTTTTTTTTTTTCTGTGGTGCTTGGCATCCGGTGAAGGATTTTGTAGTCACACATGTTTAGGCGGAGAGTTTTGTCAATTAAGCCGGAAAGCCATGCTACCGGTGCACTGACACTCTTCGGCTCGAGTTGTCCGCTCGAGTTAAAGCCAGTCTAGACACTTTTTCCAACAGAACGATGACTTAGAATAACAAAACCTTATGTCGGATCCCCGATAGGAACGTTTATTTGCATCGTGTGCATATTTGACTTAGGAGGCTCAACACAGGGGTTGGGCCTGTCTAGGACAGGTGTACCCGAAACAAAAAGACCAACTTGTTGCATCTTTTTGTGTGCATTTATTTGTTTCGATCTTACATGCCGACCGGTTTGTTAAAAAGAGGAAGAAGTGGAAAACGTCAGGGTATATAGTTAAAATAATTTTATGAAAATAGTTAGTTCTTTGAAAATAAATCCTGAAAAAATGCAAAAAAAAAAATTCCAAATAAATTTTCTTAATTTTACGAAAATAGTTAGTTCTTTAAAAATAAATTCTAAAAAAAAATGCAAAAATTTCCAAATAAATTTTCTTAATTTTACGAAAATAGTTTAGTTTCTTTGAAAATAATTTTGAAAAAAAAATGCAAAAAAAAAAAATTTCCAAATAAATTTTCTTAGTTCCTTTGAAAATAATTTGTTTTAGAAATGTTGTTTAAAAATAGTTTTTTTTCTTTTCTTAAAATGATTTAGTTCTTTTATTTTCGAACAACGCAAGTTTGATTCTCACCAAATATGAGATACGTAGGCAACCCATATCGGGCTCAACTAATACTGATTTTTTTTTAAAAGAAAAACAATAATAAAAATATTAGAATTAGGATTTTTTGTTCTTAGTCGAGAGTTAGGAAATTTTGCAAAAATAGCCAAACGCCTCAAAAGAGGCGCCGGAGGACTAATTTCGCAAAACGGAATATAGACATCACACTGGTATCCTGTTATACAGCCTTCAAATCTTCTTCAAGTGCTGAAAGGCCGTATTAACAAGATTCATTTTTTTATATAATAAAAGAAAAAAAAAATTTCTTGAAAAAAATCTTAAGTTCATTTTTTATCTTTTCTAGGATCAGCATGACTTCCTCGCAACGAATCGGCCAGAAAAGGGTGAGAGACGAAATGCCACCTATGTTCATGGTCCAGGACAAAACCCCGGATCGGCTCTGTAAATGGTGGACTAGTTTTTCGGCTTGGGAAAGAAATCAAGTTCACAAGCACCTCAAGTTTCTTCCGGACATCATGATGATAAAACCGGACAAAAATGTGATCAGAGCTTTAGTGAGTTTTTGGGACTCAACAAGCAATGTGTTCAGATTTCGGGATTGCGAAATGACACCCACTTTGGAAGAATTGGGCGGACTCACAGGACTCGGAAGAGATTTGCACAAGATGAGACCTGCAGCTCCTAGGCAGATGGGTGTGAATAACTTCTTGAAAAAGTTATGTCTTCGGCGGGTTCCCCTGGGTTGTCTGGAGAACGGTTGGGTGCCACTAGATTATCTCTACGACAGATTTGATGATAAGAAAGGGTTTGAGAAATTCTCAAACGCTGAATTTGTTAACCAGCTGAATTATGACGCCTGGGAGATTTAAGAATCTATGCTTTTATGATCGCTTTTTTGGGAACCATGGTTTTTCCCGAACGTGGCGGACGCATCAGAATCCGTTTAGCTGCAGTGGTCTCATATCTACAGAGCAACGAGGAACACACTGTTCTTCCAATGATACTAGGAGACATCTTTCGGGCCTTAACTCGGTGCCAAGAAGGACAAGACTATTTTGAAGGTTGCAATATCTTATTACAAATGTGGTTTATAGAGCATCTCTACCATCACCCAATTGTGATAAACTTCAAAGCGGATTGGCTGAATTATATTCGCTGTCATACAAACAGAGCCGCCCGTTGTAACCTTCCAGAAGACTTGAGGACTTGGCAAGAACTTCTCAACTCTTTGAGAGCCGATCAACTTACCTGGAATTATTATTGGTTCCCTTCCGCCAAAATCATGCATATGTCGACATACCGCCCATTCTACATATTAATGGGTTTCGGGGGTTTCCAACCATATGCCCCGCTACGTGTCATGCGGCAGCTGGGAAGAGAACAGAAAAGGGCCCCAATTGAGGATATGCGATCATTTGTATGGGAATTTGTGACGGAAGAGACCCCGAGGGAGACTTATGCACAGAAGGTATGGTTCGGTAGTCGACTCTCCGACATCAACGAGATGGTTGCCGATCGGGAACGGGGAGAAGTGAGTCTCGCTTATCTTGAATGGTTCCACAACCAACCAATACCAGAGCAAAGGTCAGAAAGGTCAGTGAAGTATGCCGTCGATTGGGAGAGAGAAATAGAAGCCAGAGTTAGGGAGGTTGAGCATGAAACAACACAAAATTTCCAATCTTGCATCAACACTTTAAAAGAAGACAAAGGAATCCTGGAAGCGGCCATGGACATACAACAGGTTGACTTCGATCGGGAAAGGGCCGGTTGGGAGCAGGAAAGAGAAGCACTCCAAACTCAAATTCAAGAGATGCAATTGGCCGCAGAAAGGTCAAGGAGAAGTCGGAGTGATCAGATGCTGATAAACGATTTGGAAAGGAAAGCCTTTGAACACCAAGAAGACTTGGAGAAGGCAAAAGCGGCTTTGGTTGCGGTCCGGACAAAATGGAAGAGAGCGGCCCACCAAGAAGCACTCCGTCTACAACAAGTAGAGAAAGACTATGATCCGATCATCGTTGATTTGAGAAAAGCAAATGCCACTCTTAGAGAGCGAACTCTCAGGCAAGTCCAGGATGCTAAAGCAGATAGAGACCGTTGTCACAACTTGATGGCACGGATGGAAAGACAAATAGATAGGCTCTTGGACCATGTCTCCGGCAACTCTCAAGTATTAGGGGCAAAGAACAGGCACGTAGGGCAGCTGCTCAGAGAAAAAGACATAATCAGAACCAGGATCAATGAGATCGGGCACTACATTACTATGAAGTGTTTGAACTGCGAACGAGTACCTCGGCCGGCCCTCTTTTCTTCAATCATGGAATGTGTCCACCAAGTCATGGCAGAATTGGGAAGCATACGGAAAGATCTTACCCCAAGAACTGCAGCAAGACCAAACAACGCTCCCCGGGCGCAAAGATTCGAGGCGTTGGAACATGCTTAGAAGAGTCTTTTGTTTTAGAGTCTGTTTGTCCTTTTACAAGTTTTTCTCCATTGTTGTCATTTTGCAAGTGTTTCAAGTTTGAAGTTTGTTGAAATAAAATTCATGAACATTTCATCTTATGTCTATTGTTTCCGAACTACGCCCGGTCTGATTCATGCGGGGACATGATACGTAGGCAATCCACATAAGATTCGACCATCACTAAAAAATAAATAAATAAAAAATAAAAATAAAAAAAAAGGGGGGAGAAGTTAAGAGAAAAAGAAGATTGATGAAGGATGAAAGCGAAGGAAAATACAAACCGGAATGACGCATCGCAAACGAATACATGTAGCAACATTATCACCTGTATAAGTGCATCACACCCAACGTGAGATTACTTATCTGTTATGTTGTTTCAGACTAACCGTTTGTTTGCCAAACTCCAGGTTTTAGTAAAAGTGGTTGACTTTGCGGTAATCTGGCACCACATTCGTACTTCACAAGGTCCAAAGGAAAAGTTCGGCAGCCTGAAAGTACTCATTCCTATTTTACTAGATCAAAAAAGGGTGCCGACATGTCTTCAGAAATGCCTTTAGCAACCATTCCCGTTTCAGAGGAAAGCTCATTGACAACCATCCCGGCTACTGAGTCGGCAGCTTTGGAGGAGAATAGAATGTTGTGTTGCCGCATGCTCGAGATGTTGGACGATTGGAACAACGGGAAAGAGCCCCCGAGTCTGGTCCCTGGGTTCCCTGAAATTCTTCTCAGGTCAAGCGGTATTTCAAATACCCCCGTCAATTACCCGCCTACTCTGTTCGGGTATTCCAATGCTACAAACCTCTCTGAATCACCCTCCACATCCTATCCTCGGGTAACACCACATGATACATCTGCAAGAACGTCGGTTGAGTTGCCAGTTCCAATCACAACGCACCCCACCGCACATGCTCCTTTCTTCGACTCCTCATCCTTTACATTCCCGGCACCACCGCTTACACGGGACCATACCCAGGTTGCAGCCAATACATATTCTCAGCCGCCTCGATATGAGTTTCTACCAAGCCAAAATCCAAAGGCCCCCGAGCAGGATGAGATGGCAAAAAGAATGAGGAGTTTGGAACAAAGCTTGAAGAACATGCAAGGTCTGAGTGGACAGAAAAGTGTATCTTATGCCGATCTATGCATGTTCCCGCACGTCCACTTGCCATCAGGTTTTAAGACACCAAAGTTCGAAAAGTATGACGGGCATGGCAACCCCATTACTCATTTGAAGAAATACTGCAATCAATTGCGGGGTGCCGGCGGCAGGGAAGAATTGTTGATGGCGTACTTCGGAGAAAGTTTGGTCGGAATAACATCAGAATGGTATATGGATCAAGACATATCTCGATGGCACATCTGGGACGATCTGGCCAGAGATTTTGTGAAACAGTTCCAATACAACATCGATATTGCGCCAGACAGGAATTCTCTATCGAACTTAAAGAAGAAGCCCTCGAAAAGCTTCAGAGAATACGCCATCAAATGGCGAGAGCAAGCATCTAGGGTAAAACCCCCTACGGACGACATTGAAATGGTCACGACTTTTCTCCAAGCTCAAGAGCCAGACTACTTTCAAAATATGATGTCGGCGATGGGAAAACCTTTCGCCGAAGCGATCAAAATCGGAGAAATGGTAGAAAATGGCTTGAAAACAGGGCGAATTTTGAGTCAAGCGGCCATTCGGGCAACTTCCCAAGCCATTCAAGGCGGGTCTGGAGGGATGCCCCGAAGCAAGAAGAAAGAAGAATCTGCTATGGCAGCAGTAGAAGATAGGAGATATCGAACCTCAAGGCAGGTATTCTCCGACAGGGCCCCCCAACATTACTATCCACATCACAGCATGGCTTATGCTCCTCCGCCTCCACCCTACGCAGTCATGAACATTCAACCTTTGGCACGGCCACAGCCACCAGCCAACAGGAATCCACCTCCTTTCCAGAGAAGCCAACCTCCTTACCCAAACCAGTATAATCCACGGCCAAATAACACCCGACACCGTGAGCAACCCAAAATGAGCTTTACACCGATTGGGGAGCCGTATTCCACTCTTTTCCCAAAACTCAGGCAAGAAAACCTACTGCAGCCTGTTCCGCAGAACAGGCAGAATCCAGACTCTCCTGCCTACCAGAGGGGGATATACTGTGCATATCATTCAGGTGTTGAAGGACACAGTACTGACAATTGTTGGACGTTAAAAAGGCGGTGCAAGAATTGATCAATCAAGGGAGGATCGTCTTCGCAGATGAAGACATCCCAAATGTGACAAACAACCCATTACCAGCCCACAACAACGGGCCGGTGATTGGGATGATTTGTGACGACAAAGAATTTGACCCAGCTTTGAAAGCAATAATCGCCATCGCCAACATAGAGAAGCGTCCTGAGGCTACCCCGAAACAGGAGAAAATGGGGAAAAAGGTTGAAGTTCTTGAGACCAAATCTGAAAAGACGATTGAATTGAAAGCATCGTCTCAGAAGAGTGGAGTCCTTTACCTCCCACGAGGTAGAGTGGAAAAACCATTGTCCATAGGTGCCCCCAAGAAGTTCCATTTAAAGAGAGAAACATCAATGTATGTACCAAAGGGAACTTATGTGGCCCGAAAACCGGATGAACCTGTGGTTATTGCACGCGTGCAACAAAAACCAATGACAGATCCATCCGCAGTACCCTGGAGCTACCAACGAACACTTGTTACGCGCAAAGGGAAAGAGATTGTGGGAAATTCATCTGAGAGTGTCCTAGGGCAGAAGTACTTAAACACACAGGAGGTAAATAACGCCACACAAAGGCGTTTCCCGTCAAAGAAACCTGTAAGTGCGGAAGAGGCAGAGGTCTTTTTTCAAAAGATGCAAATGCCTGATTATGAGGTGATAGACCAACTGTGTAAATGCCCAGAGCAGGTATCGATGTTTTCCCTTTTAATGAAGTCCACTGAACATCAAAAGGTTTTGTTAAAAGCCTTGAATGAGGCGTATGTGCCTATTGAGACTTCATCCGAACAACTTGAAAGAATGACAGAGAGGTTCTTCGCGATCAATCAGATATCTTTCAGTAAAGCTGATTTGCCTTTGGAAGGTGCCGCCCACAATAAAGCTTTGCATTTGACTGTCAAAAGCGAAGGCTACTACATGAAAAGGGTCATGGTTGATGGGGGTTCAGGGTGGACATATGCTCGCTTTCCACTTTAGGCCGCATAGGAATCGGAGCTGAAAGGATTTGGCCTAACAACATATGTGTGCGAGCTTTTGACGGTGTAAAAAGAGACACCGTCGGAGAGATTGATGTAATTATGACCATCGGCCCGGTGGACTTCGAAGTGAGATTTCAAGTTTTAGATATGGACACTTCCTACAATTTTCTTCTGGGGAGACCATGGATTCATGCGGCCGGAGCCGTGCCCTCTACCCTCCATCAGATGTTAAAATTTGAGCACAAGGGACAAGAGATCGTGGTCCATGGGGAGGACGAGCAATCAATTTATCGAGATCCATCCATCCCCTGCTTGGAAGCGGAAGTGGGAAGCGAACACATTGTCTATCAAGTCTTCGCGATTGTGTTGGCAGATCAACACGAAGAAGGGAACCCTCTCCCCCAACCTTTTTTGTCTAATGCCTCCATCATGGTGGCGAAAGAAATGATTAAACATGGCTTCCGGCCAGGAAAAGGTTTGGGAAAGTCCCTACAAGGAGTGCCGAAGCTGATAACTTTACCTGTAGCTGAAAAGTTTTTCGGAGTGGGCTTTCGCCCAACCCCTGAAGACGAGAGATGGGCCAACAAGAGAAAGGAGAAAGGATGGTTTCTGCCGCAACCATTGCCACATCTGTACCAAACTTTTGTCCGACCAAGGTACAGTGAAGAAGAAGAAGACGAGGTCTTCACAGCGGAGGAAATTGAAGAAATATGTGGGGCCATGAGGCAAATGCTCTATGATGTTAATATGGTCCAATCGGGAGAAGGAACAAGCACCGCCGAGGTGCTGTATGTGGGCTCTGAAGCTAAATTGCCAAATTGGAAAGCCCCACCCTTCCCAATCAGGCGGGAGTTCTGGTAGATTTGTCCTGTCGTTTTTCCTTCATCACAAGTTACTTCAGGACGTAGCTTGGATGTTTTTCTTTGTTTTCGTGTATTTTGGTTTCCCCAATGTAATTTTGTTTGTTTTCAGAAAATTCCAAGAAAATAAAATAAACATTTCCTCATTTTCGCACTCTTTCTAATTTTGTTATTTATTCTTCCTTTTCAGTCCTAATAATGCGGCTTTAAATAACATGACATGCTTACGGAACTCATGCTCAAATCCGAACACGCCACCTAATCTGGAAATAATGAACCAAGAACCGGAATACGATGAAGACGAGGCTTTTAGGGAAATAAATTGAGAATTGGAACATTTCGAGAATAAACCTAAGCCAAACTTGAATGACACCGAACCGGTTAATTTGGGAACTGATGAAGAGGTCCGAGAGACCAAGATAAGCATCCACACGGATGAGAAAACACGAGATGCAATAATCCAACTCTTGTTTGAATTTAAAGACGTGTTTGCTTGGTCTTACGATGATATGCCGGGATTAGGAGCTGACCTAGTGGTGCACAAATTACCAATCTACCCTGACTGTCGCCCAGTGCAACAGAAGCAAAGAAAGTTCAAGATTGACATCAGTGATAAAATCAAAGAAGAAATCACTAAGCAGTTGAAAACCGGGGTAATTCGAGTGGTACAATACACCACGTGGTTGGCTAATGTTGTGCCCGTGCCAAAGAAAGACGGAAAAACTCGAGTGTGTGTTGACTACCGAGATTTGAATAAAGCGAGTCCTAAAGATAACTTCCCTTTACCGAACATCCACATCCTTGTTGATAACTGTGCCAAACATGAGATACAGTCGTTTGTGGATTGTTATGCGGGATATCATCAAGTGTTGATGGATGAAGAGGACGCCGAGAAGACTGCTTTTACCATACCTTGGGGGACTTACTGTTATCGAGTCATGCCATTCGGCTTGAAAAACGCAGGAGCAACATACATGAGAGCTATGACTTCCATTTTTCACGACATGATGCATCAGGAAATAGAGGTGTACGTGGACGATGTGATCATCAAATCCAGAACTCAAGGCGATCATGTGCGAGACTTGAGGAAATTCTTTGAGAGGTTGCGGAAGTACGATTTGAAGCTGAATCCGGCCAAATGCGCTTTTGGAGTCCCGTCAGGTAAACTTTTGGGTTTCATAGTCAGTAGAAGAGGTATTGAATTAGATCCTACAAAGATAAAATCCATCCGGGATTTACCTCCTCCCAGAACAAAGAAAGATGTAATGAGTCTTCTAGGCCGACTGAACTACATCAGTAGGTTCATCGCTCAATTGACTTCCACATGTGAACCCATATTCAAGTTGTTGAAGAAAGATGCTGCAATCAAATGGACAACTGAATGCCAAGAAGCTTTTGACAAGATCAAAGAATATTTGTCAAACCCTCCAGTCTTAGTCCCGCCAGAGCCAGGGAGACCTCTTTTCTTGTATTTAACGGTCTTGGAAAACTCTTTTGGTTGTGTTCTCGGACAACGTGATGCGACGGAGAAGAAAGAGCAGGCGATTTACTACCTGAGCAAGAAGTTCACTAGTTATGAGGTCAAGTACACTTTGCTGGAAAGAACGTGTTGTGCTTTAACTTGGGTCGCTCGGAAATTGAGACACTACCTCCAAGCCCATACGACTCACCTCATTACTCGGTTGGATCCTTTGAAGTACATATTCCAGAAACCGATGCCCACCGGAAGATTGGCAAAGTGGCAAATCCTGCTCACTGAGTTTGACATAGTCTATGTCACTCGCACGGCAATGAAGGCCCAAGCATTGGCGGACCATTTGGCCGAGAACCCGATCGACGAAGAGTATCAACCATTGAATACCTACTTTCCTGATGAAGAGGTAAATACGACAGAAGTTGTTTCGGAAGACAGTCATGTTTGGAAAATGTTTTTCGATGGGGCGGTAAACGCTAAAGGTGTAGGGATTGGGGCAATCTTGATCTCTCCTGCTGGTCAGCATTACCCGGCCACGGCTAGGCTCCATTTCTTCTGCACGAACAATACGGCTGAGTATGAAGCTTGTATCATGGGCATGAACATGGCAATTGATCAGGGCGTCGAAGATTTGTTGATCATGGGAGATTCGGATCTAATTATCAAACAATCTCAAGGTGAATGGGAAACTCGGGACGTTAAACTCCTCCCTTACCGACAGCACGTGAATATTCTTGGCAAGCGATTTGCATCGATAGAGTTCAGGTATATCCCACGATGTCACAATGAACTAGCTGATGCACTTGCCACTTTAGCTTCAATGCTACCTTATCCGGGCAACGCCCATGTCAATCCCTTGGAAATTCAAATCAGGGAAAGCCACGGTTATTGCAATGCAATCGAAGAAGGACCAAGCGTCAAGCCATGGTATTACGATATCAGGAGATTTTTGAAAACGCAAGAATACCCAGAACATGCTACTGGAGATCAAAAGAGGACCATTAGGCGACATGCAGGTGGTTTCTTTTTGAGCGGCGAGGTCATGTATAAAAGAACCCCAGATCTTAACCTTTTAAGGTGTGTTGATGCCGAAGAAGCAGGAAGAATCATGCACGAAGTACATGCAGGAGTATGCGGACCTCATATGAATGGGTATGTCTTAGCCAAGAAAATCCTTCGAGCAGGATATTATTGGATGACCATGGAGAAAGATTGTTTCGGTTTTGTCCGAAAATGCCATCAATGTCAGGTACATGGAGATCTGATTCATGCACCTCCAACTGAGTTGCATCCTATGTCGAGCACCGTGGCCATTTGTCGCTTGGGGAATGGATGTCATCGGCCCGATTGAGCCGAAAGCTTCGAATGGACACCGATTCATACTGGTGGCTATCGATTACTTCACAAAATGGGTCGAAGCCGTCACTCTCAAATCAGTCACCAAGAAAGCTGTGGTGGATTTTGTACACTCAAATCTTATCTGTCGTTTTGGTATACCCGCAACTATCATCACGGACAATGCTGCGAATTTGAACAGTCATTTGATGGAAGAAATATGCGAGCAATTCAAAATAACGCATAGGAACTCCACCACTTATCGGCCCAAAGCCAATGGTGCCGTGGAAGCAGCAAACAAAAACATTAAGAAGATTTTGAGAAAGACGATCCAAAGCTCTAGACAATGGCATGAACAATTACCGTTCGCCTTACTGGGATACCGTACTACCAGTACGCACATCGGTAGGAGCAACTCCATACCTGCTAGTCTATGGAACCGAGGCTGTGATACCGGCAGAGGTAGAAATTCCTTCACTTCGTACAATTGTTGAAGCAGAGATTGAAGACAGCGAGTGGGTTAAGACTCGATTGGAGCAATTAACTTTGATCGATGAAAAGCGAATGGCTGCAGTCTGTCACGGACAACTGTACCAACAAAGAATGGCTCGTGCTTACAACAAAAAAGTACGACCGAGAAATTTCGAAGTAGGTCAGTTGGTTTTAAGACGCATTCTTCCACATCACGAGGAAGCGAAAGGAAAATTCGCTCCTAATTGGAAAGGACCATACATCATCAGGAAGATACTGCCAAGAGGAGCATTATACTTGGGAGACATGGAAGGAAAAGATCCTGAAACGGCTGTGAATGCAGATGCTGTGAAAAGGTATTATGTCTGAATTTGCTTCAATGAGGTCCTCACAAATCGAAATGATTGAAGGCTTTTATTCCGCTACCCAAACACTACCAACCCTTTTTGTAAACCCTTTGAGCCGGTTACCTTTCTTTGGCTACCCTCTTTGGAATCCAAACCAAACCAAACCAAAAAAAAAAAAAAAAAAAAAAACCAAACAAAACAAAACAAAACAAAACACAAAACAAAGTTCCTGAACTACGTTCTAACTTGATTCCGAAAGGATACGTAGGCAACCTCTCCCTGAGGTTCAGTCATACCAAACCAAAATCCCAGTTTCCCCAAAAATGAAACTGGGGCGGATGATATTGTTGATTCGGTTTAAGATCCGTCAAGATGATTCCAAAGTTGTAATTTTGTCTACAATTCTTGTTACCCAAACCGAGTACAAGTCCTTCAAGATCGATTGGAAGTTGTGAAAACATCATTGTTGCGATCCGAGGTTCCGGGAATGAAAAGAAATAAAATGAGAGAGTCTTATTGGTGAAAATCTTCGGGCACCATAAGACGATGGAAGTAGAGAAATACAAAATGAGAGAGCCTGTTGGTAAAAACTCGCAAAGAGTGCTATCTGGCGATGGTAAGAAGAGAAATGAGAGAGGTCGATTGGCGAAAACCCGCAAAAGGGCGCTATCGACCGAAAAGTTTGTTTCACCACGAGAGGTCCCTGGCACGGCTCCTTAGCTCGGAAATATAGACCCATTTTGGTTCACAAGAAAATGGGAGTTTTGTGACGATCAAGCATCTGGTCCGAGGAGCATGTCATGTTGGTTAAAGTCAGCATATACCTCAGATAAGTCCTTCTTTTCTCCCCCGAAAGGGACTCCTCTATCTTTGATACGTTTTTCCGTTCTTTGATTCATTCTTTTTCTTTGAATCCCTTTCGGTTTAATTTTAATTCTGAAACTATTACAAAGGAAGGTGACAGGACCGGTTTTACAGGACTCCGCCTGGTAAAGAAGAAAAGAAAAACAGCCTCAGTGGTGTATTGTTACAATCCACGATTGGATCGTAATGATCGATTATTTCCAAAGAAAAGGAGTTTAGAAAGGAAACGGAAATCAAAGGCTAAGGTCTTAGAAGAGACGGAATAAGGCAGAAGGATAGAACCCACACGGAAAATCCTCATGGAATTCCGGGAATGAACCCGGTCAGTTTGAAAGGAAGTCACCCCAAAGACAATTGGTAGCAAACTTCTCAATGGAAATGGGGAAACGATCAAGCAATGAAGATAATCAAGGCCGCAAAATCAACCACTTTTTCAACTGATAAAATGTTCTTTGTTGAAAGCAGGTCTGTTTAATTGTGCGAGAAGAAGGTATAACTCAAAGAAGTTGAAATACGCAAGCTTTGAAATGGCTTCGGAACAAGGAAAACGCATAAAAGGGTAAGTTTCTTTTTAGAGATTTATTTTATACATTTGTTGATTGTTAAAAAGAAAGCCTAAAAGAAGGCCCAAAAAGAAGAATAAAAGAAAAGAAAATGAAAACTCCGAAAAAGAGAATCAAATCATATCGGTCTAATATCCGTTTGGACCCCGGTCGGACAAACCGAGGGTCTTTCCGACCGTAAAGCCGTGAAACTTTTCTTCCCGGTCGAAAACCGAGGATCTCCCGGTCGAGAACCGCGGAGCCATTTACTTTTACCCCGGCCAAAAACCGAGGATCCGACGGCCAAAAAACCGTTAGATATTGTTTGAATTCCGGCCGGAAAGCCGTGAAACTTTTATCCCCGGTCAAAAACCGAGGATCTCTCCCAGTCAGAAAACTGCGGAGCCATTTACTTTTACTCCGGCCAAAAACCGAGGATCTGACGGCCGAAAAACCGTTAGATATTGTTTGAATTCCGGCCCAGAAAGCCGTGAAACTTTTATCCCCGGTCAAAAAACCGAGGATCTCTCCCAGTCAGAAAACTGCGGAGCCATTTACTTTTACCCCGGCCAAAAACCGAGGATCCGACGGCCAAAAAACCGTTAGATATTGTTTGAATTCCGCCGTAAAGCCGTGAAACTTTTATCCCGGTCAAAAAACCGAGGATCTCTCCCACTCAGAAAACCGCTGAGCCATTTACTTTTACCCCGGCCAAAAAACCGAGGATCCGACGGCCAAAAAATCGTTAGATATTGTTGAATTCCGGCCAGAAAGCCGTGAAACGTTTATCCCCGGTCAAAAAACCGAGGATCTCCCAGTCAGAAAACTGCGGAGCCATTTACTTTTACCCCGGCCAAAAAACCGAGGATCTGACGGCCAAAAAAACCGTTAGATATTGTTTGAATTCCGGCCAGAAAGCCGTGAAACTTTTATCCCCGGTCAAAAAAAAACCGAGGATCTCCCCAGTCAGAAAACTGCGGAGCCATTTACTTTTACCTCGGCCAAAAAACCGAGGATCTGACGGCCAAAAAACCGTTAGATATTGTTTGAATTCCGGCCGGAAAGCCGTGAAACTTTTATCCCCGGTCAGAAAACCGAGGATCTCCCAGTCAAAAAACTGCGGAGCCATTTAGTTTATCCCCGGCCAGAAAACCGATGGTCTAGCGGCCAAAAAACCTTTAGATATTGTTTGAATTCCGGCCAGAAAGCCGTGAAACTTTTATCCCCGGTCAAAAACCGAGGATCTCCCCAGTCAAAAAAACTGCGGAGCCATTTACTTTTACCCCGACCAAAAGACCGAGGATCTGACGGCCAAAAAATCGTTAGATATTGTTTGAATTCCGGCCAGAAAGCCGTGAAACTCTTCTACAAAATCCCGGCCAGAAAGCCGTTGAACGTTTGTGAAACCATGATTTTCTTACCCAATACCAAAGAGTCTTTTTAATCACTTTCTGTGTCACAACTAACTCACGAAATTTTCCTAGCAAAACTGGGGCAGAAAAATTTCGTTCGTTTGTTTGTTTTGTTGTCTAAATAGGTTTGATCTCGGGATGCAAGGATCGAGATAACCTACAAATGGAACATCAATCCAGAGTGAAGAAAAGAAGAAAAGAACCAAAAGAAAGAGTACAAATGTTGGAGTAAACAAAGGCACGGATTGCTCAGAAGATGATTGAAGTAACAAGCCAAATTTCTCTTTTTGTTTGAGTTTCATAATGATGTATGTCACACCTCCTTTTTTCACCGCACACGTATAAACGTAAATGTGCCACTGTTTAATACTATACCCCGAGAAGAGATATAATAATAATCAGGCAAGGAGTTTTTCCACTTGAAGGACAGTCGGAACGGGATTAATTTATTTAATTTTTCAGAGTCGCCACTTGGGAAAATAATGGTGTCCCAAGTCACCGGTTTAATCTCGAACCGAGGAAATTTATGACTCTGTATTACAGTGTGCGAAACTAGAAATCTGGATAAGGAATTCTGTTAACCCGGGAGAAGGTGTTAGGAACTCCCGGATTCCGTGGTTTTAGCACGGTCGCTCAACTACAATTTTTGCTTTTATCTGATTTCTTTATATATTTTAACTATGTGCTATTATGTTCCGCTTTTCAATTTTAGAAGAATTGCGACGTCACGAAAACACATTTCGAGTCACACCGCAACCAGTACGCCTGTGACTTAAATGCGTTTCAGTTTCGCCGAGAGTAAGATTTGGGTCACATAAATGCGCACCCGTGATTAGGAAGGTATTATTATTAACTAACGCACCTAACGTAATTTCGCGTTTGTACTTTGCGAGGGCCATGAAATTTGCTAAATGGCACGCCTCGAATTCTAAGGAGTTAATATTACTCTAAGAATTAGATGGTTCAACTCCAAACTAAGCCACACAAACCACTTTTATTTTGCATCCTCTAATCTAAATCAAGTCAATTACAACTAATTTAATTCCTTCACCTAATCTAGCACGGCTCAATAAACCAACGCAATTTAAAAATAACAATTGCTACTACTAGATTGCAACTGTGAAGTTAACAAGACAATATTGAAACTCAGCATCACATCCAAATAAATCTAAACTAAGAACAATTCGCCGGATTCTATAGAACTTGGTAAAACGCATGTGACAAAAAGCTCCAAATCAGCATTTAAACAATCCATGACAAATTTCACCATAAAAAAAATTCACTAATTTGCTCGGTATTAAATCAGAATTTCAAAATCGAAAAAAAAAACATGGGTTAATAAACTACTTAAACAGATTTCAGACCAACAATGAAGCAATCAAAATAATCCTCCCTAAGCCCACAACATACGGACCAACTTTCCAAATTCCATGAGCCAAAAATGGACAGAATTATCCGTCAACCATCTCTACTCATTCAAATTGAATAAAACAAAAGTAGGCAACCAAAATATGATATACAAATCAAATAGAAACATGTTGAAAGAAGTGCAATGAAAACAACAATTAAGAAGAGAGTGAACCTCACAGAATTTTCCAATTAATGAGAAAACATATCCAAGTCGAGCACAGCAGAGCGAGAACCAACACGAGCAAATGAGAACAGTGAATTTCAGATCGGAACCGCGAACTTCGACCTCGAACAGTCACCACCGGACCAACAAAGAAGAAATACACTCAGACAAACTCCAGGAACGGACATTTTTTTTACAGAAAACTCCAAACAAATTTAATTACAGTTCCAGCAAAGTGTACACTAATGAAACAGGGACTTGGATCGGAAGCCTCGAACAAACCCGTCAACCAAAGAACACGCCGGAAAACCCGATTCGAGTGGCAAACTCACTGTGATTGAGCTCCATTCGAGATTGGAAATCGATGCGAGGAAGTAGAGGACGCAAGATATACTACTAACTTTTGAGATTTCAAACCAACTTAAAAGTCTAAATAAAAGTCTGATTTCATCTCCAAATCCATTGGACCTTGAAGAATTTTTGTTCTGTTAAGAAGTCATGGAATTTTTCTATGAAGAAGATGGAATTTTTTCCTTTTGGGTCTTCCAGCCGCCCATCTGTTTTTGAGTGTGTTTGTCTTGTGTGTTGTTGGTGTGTAGAAGATGATCCTAAGGGGGTTTTGGGGTATTTTTCGAAAGCTGCCTCACTTGTTTCATGGAGCAGAATCCATGAATGGTTCTCTGTCCTCCAAAAAAATAAGGGGATGAGCTCTATATCCCTCTGATGTGTGTGTGCGTTCCTCTGTATTTTTGCCTCTGTTTTTAAAAGTCACGGCCCCATCATTTGTCCGTTGGACAACATTCCCACGTGAGAGACCAAGAGTCATGGGTCTCCACGTGGGTTTCAAGGGTTATGGGTTTCGTCTCGTGCTCCGTCCGTGTCCCCCACGTGTGGTGGACTCGGATTATTATGGGCTAGGTCCGAAAATTATAAAACCGGATAGTTTGAACCCGAATATTATTCTTTGCCCGGAACCGAAAATGAGAACACGGTGTTATTAATTAATCCTACGTAAGTAAAATAACTATAAGACTAATGATTAAAACAAAAATTATTTTTTTCAAAATTAAAGTAATTACAAAATGTTAATGAAACTATTTTTATTATTTTCGTTTTTATAAAAAGATAAAAATATAAAGTACTATTTTTATATTTTTCAAGTTTAAAATGACTACGAAACATTAATAAAACTATATTTTGGTTATTTTTCATTTTAAGGTAAAAATAAAGTAAAAGAGTCAAAATTAGCTAAGATATCTATATTAGGCCTAAACTAAATATTTTACGCTAAAAATCTCGGGTAGGGGCAAAATCACGCATCTACAGCTGCCCCTCTTTGACTGAAAACACAAAGAGTTTTTCAGACAAAGAACGACTAGATAAGTGTTTTGACCCGACCCTTATTCAGAGAGACTAAACTAAAAGAAGAGGATGTGACCGAGCCCTTGTATCTGAGCTGCCTACATATCCTTGGCTATAAAGGAATCAGGCCACGTGTAGTTCGGAAGTGAGTAAGAATATGGAGTAACCGAGGTGGAGAGCCAGTCGAGGTGTCGTTCCGTCGAGGTTCCGGTCCATCGAAGTTCCGGTCCGTGGTCCTGCTATTACATCAAAAAATCAAAACATGAGAAAAAAGAAGCTAGCTAAACCTATCAGCTACTAGTTACAAAATTCCTATCTATGAGTCTTCTAAAGCTTGATCTTGAGTATTGTTTGGTGCTTCATGTAGACTCTAAATTTGAACCTTGATACTTGCTAGTTGTAGGTGCTAGTTCAATCTTCTTCGGCCTTCTGGATCAGGACCAAACTTGCAGTTCTTGTGTCATTGATTGACCATGTCTGGGACAACTTTCATCAGCTTCTGCATTTTGGATTGGCTTCTTGCCCTTTTTTCATTGTGACTAACTTCTGTTGATCGTCTCGGACTGTTGACTTGCATTCTGGTCGCAAACTTCTTTTGTTGCTAACTTGCATTGCACTCCAAAGTGAATTCCCAGACTTGTGATCTTCGAGCTATTCTCCTTCGAAGTCTGAATCTATCTTTTCTGATCCTTGTCGCCTTCCTTCTGATTCATGCTGGGGATTTTCATTACACTCTGCCACCTTTCGATTGTTCACCATCCTTATCAAATCTTGGAAACTGAGACGCCGTTCTGCTTTTCTGGCGGACTTCTGACTTTAACTACAAACTCTAATCATAAATTGCCATTCCATTCTTCAAGTGGGCACCTGATTACCAAAACTTGAAATGTATGGATCGAATGATTACCATCTCAGGAGAAAAAATTCATCTGACTAAGATTTTGACGCTAGGAGATAATTCCTCAGACTAGGTCTAAATTGTTGTGATCTCAGGAGAAAGATTCATTAGACCGAGATTTTGATATCTTAGGAGAAAGATTCATCGGACTAAGATTTCGACGCTAGGAGATAATTCCTCAGACTAGGTCTAAATTGTTGTGATCTCAGGAGAAAGATTCATCGGACTGAGATTTTGATATCTTAGGAGAAAGATTCATCGGACTAAGATTTTGATGTCTTAGGAGAAAGATTCATCAGACTAAGATTTTGACGCTAGGAGATAATTCCTCAGACTAGGTCTAAATTGATGCCTTACTTAAAATCTTCCAATTGTTAAATTATCTTTAACTATAACTTCAAAAACTAAATCGCCACTCCATTCTTCAGGCGGGCTCCCTGACTTCAACTACAACTCAAAACTAAATCGCCACTCCATTCTTCAGGCGGGCTCCCTGACTTCAACTACCACTTCAAAATAAATCGCCACTCCATTCTTCAGGCGGGCTCCCTGACTTCAACTATAACTCAAAATAAATCGCCACTCCATTCTTCAGGCGGGCTCCCTGACTTCAACTACAACTTCAAACTAAATCGCCACTCCATTCTTCAGGCGGGCTCCCTGACTTCAGCTACAACTTCAAAACTAAATCGCCACTCCATTCTTCAGGCGGGCTCCCTGACTTCAGCTACAACTTCAAAACTAAATCGCCACTCCATTCTTCAGGCGGGCTCCCTCACTTCAGCTACAACTTCAAAACTAAATCGTCACTCCATTCTTCAAGCGGGCTCCCTAACTTCAACTACAACTTCAAAATAAGATCGCCACTCCATTCTTCAGGCGGGCTCCCTGACTTCAACTACAACTTCAAATAAAATCGCCACTCCATTCTTCAGGCGGGCTCCCTGACTTCAACTACAACTTCAAAATAAAATCGCCACTCCATTCTTCAGGCGGGCTCCCTGACTTCAACTACTACTTCAAAATAAAATCGCCACTCCATTCTTCAGGCGGGCTCCCTGACTTCAACTACTGCTTTTAAAATAAAATCGCCACTCCATTCTTCAGGCGGGCACCCCGACTTCAACTACAACTCATTAACTCCATCCCATCCTTTCTTCCGAATTACCTTGTTTCGGAATTGCTTTCCTCCTAGGTCGTGTTATTTTTCCTTGACTGCTGGGGATATCTTTGGAATTGTTTCTCTTGACCGCTGGGGATATCCTTGGAATTGTTTACTTACCTGCTGGGGATAATGCTGCTGGGGAAATCTTCTTTATTTCCTTCTTTTCTACTTCCTTCAAAACCTTTATTCTCTCCCGAGATCACTGGGATTTAAATGTCATCAGCTGGGGATTACCCTGTTGGGGGATCCTTTTTCCTTTTTCCTTTTTCCAAACCTCATTCGGGACTCGCGCTTTGCTCCCTTGAAAAACTTATAGGATATAATGCTGCCGGGAAAATCTCGAAATCAGTGTTTTATTTTTCCAAGAACTGCTGGGGATGATACCGGCCTCTTGCCTTTCTGAACGCAAGCTTCCTCGTTTTGTCCTGTCTGCTGGGGGTATAATTTCCTCTATCACAGCTTGTTGTTTTCTTTCTTTCAAAGTTGCTGGGGATAACCGGGTTCAAAGATCATTTCCTCGCGTTATCCGGCTTCTTTCCCCAACCGGGTATTTGGTTTCGAGAAAATTTTCGCAACGGGAGAAAATTTTCTGCCCCAGTTTGAGAATCTTCTTCGTGGCATGCTTTTCTGCCAACAACCCCTCTTCTTCTTGTTTCAAATCAAAGAAAAATTGGTTAGTTTTAAAATGTGGTGGCTGGTTGTGGTGCTCCTGCTGGGGATGGTTCTCCTCTTGTTTCCCTGCTCTGCGTTTCATTGTCAGACCCTGCCGGGGATGTTATCATTTGATGATATTCATGCTGGGGATAGTTTTCTCCTTTCTTGCTTCCCCGCCTTCCTTGACGACTCTTTATTCGCGAACCTTTCCACGTGGTTTTCCACCGACCACCCGAATTCCTATAATAGTGACCCTTCGTGAAGACCTTGCATGTTTTACTGGTGAACCATTTTCTTTGTTCACCCTTGTCACTGAAAATACCTTTCTGCCGGGGATATCTCCCCTTCTTTGGCGGCATATCTAAGGAATGGGCATTTCCCGACCTTTGAGTCTCATTGGCCTTGGCCTAGAGGTCATTAACCTTCATTGAGATATCCTTTTTCACACCGATCCACCCCTTTGTCAATTTCCTATTGCTGGGGAATATCCTTCTGGACACTGGCTTTGCGCTTAATCCCTCCTCACTTATACCACTTGGGTGTACCAATCAAATTCCGTCTTGCATAATTGGAAAGCTGATGGAAAATTTTGAAGTCATTTCTTACAAACAGACTCTATTGGGGAATTTTTTATGAAAGGAGAAAGATAAAAGGAAACAGAATAAAAGACAAAAACGAGGATGACTCTCTAAAAAGAAAAATTATAAAATAACCCTATCGAACGTGGATACCAACTCTAATGGACATGACATGCACATATAGCCTACCATCCGTCGTTAAACCGCCTTTTGTAATTTTCTCCTGGGGCTTTCCTATCTCATTTCCAACCTTCGTTCGACTTGTAGTGCCCGAGGGGTTTTCACTACCAAGCCTCTCTCATTTTGGTTTTCTCTCAGCTTTCATCGCCTTATGGTGCCTGTGAAGGTTTTCACCGCTAAGACTCTCTCATTCGTGTTTCTCTTCAGCTGGGGATTGAGGGTGTTACCGCTAAGATTCTCTCATATTTCTTCTGCTGCAGATCCGAGTCTTTTCTGATGGGAATCAGAGTGTTATGTTCTGATAAGACTTCTCTCATTTGCCCGACTTGGCCTCTTTTAAAGATTGGTCAAAAGGTCTTTCTTTGGACCGTAATGTGGATTTGGATAAGGCTAGAAAGAAATGGTATTAAAGGCTCGAAATAAAACAAAATGGGTTCAAAATTACAACCTTCGGACCTATATTTATTTATAATAAACACAATTTTTTTTTGCCCCAGATTCTTGCTTGGGGATTTTTGATTTTTATTTACACTATGACCGAGCTGTGAAGCGCCTACGTATCCTCTTCGAGGAATCAGGTCAAACGTAGTTCCCAATTCCTCTTTTTCAAGTTTCTTTTTTTCACACTTTTTCTTTTTCTTTTCTTTATCTCTTTTTGTTGTTTTTTTTTCTTTATTTTTTCTTTATCCATTTCTTCTCTTACCTATCAAACTTGTGTTTCTAGTCTTTGCAACTAATTCCGAAGGAGGGGCATGAAAGAATTTAAAGTAAGGCTCAAAGGGTTGACGATGGATAAAGTGTTTGGATAGCAGAACAAAATGCCTTCGTCATTCCAATCTTCAAAACATGCCAAGCGTGAACAACACAATTAATATTCGTCATATCTTTAAAGCACTGTTGGGCAACACTCTCATTTTCATTATTATGAACGACCCCATGTCAATTTTGGCCAGCTTGCCTTTAACGGTTTCCTTTTACTTGCCCCGGTTTCTCATGACTCGGGCTTCGAATAATCTCAAACCGTTCTTATTTAATTTAAATATCTCGATCACCTCCCAATGGTTTCGTGATAACTTTTAAGATCAGGCCAGAACTATGCGCGCACGTCATGTCACTAGAGCTAGCAGAAAAAGAACTATAGGAAGGAGAGGACTAAATAACAGAAAATGTCTAGAAATAATCTAAAATAGGTCATTGCATTAACCGATAAAACAACGACTCGAACAACCAAAAAACAAAACTGGGGTACAATACTTAGAACGAACCTAGACCCCTTTAGATGAGACACTATGATCAAAAGAAAAATACAAGGATAAAAGGTTTGAGCCACAAAACAACATTCGGATTACCATTCTGAAATAACTTGGACAAATAGAAATGACAACAAAATAAGCCACCACAAATGACTCTCCAATTGATAAGCCTCACATTTAGCCACGAATTTGATTATCAGAACCACTATGGCCTTCTCTCATTTCAGTCGGCAAATTCTCGAGTGGATTTTCATATTCCGTGTCACCAGGCACCACCGCCAGAAAGTGTGTATCATCAGGTGCAGGTAACAGATTCAGCGCGATATTCTGGGTGTCACTGTTATGAATCACAATCAACCTTTCTTGGATCATCCTTTCTATTTCCCTTTTCAAATCCCGACAACTTTCCATGTTGTGCCCCCGGGCATGGGAATGGTATTCACACCTTTTAGATGGGTCAAAGCTCCTTGCACGTGGGTCCACATGATTTGGAGGGATGGGTGCAATCATGTCATGTTGCTTTAACTTCTCAAATAAGCTTGCATAGGAAACTCCTATTGGTGTGAAATGTTCCTTCAACTTCGGTTCCCTTCTATACCCTTGGTTTGGAAGTGGGTTATAAGGTATTTGGAAATTTTGCGGAGGCTGGTAGAGATTTTGTGATGCTCGTGCTCGCTTTCTTGGATGATTTGATGGCTGAATAACATACTGGGGTGGATCAACTGAGTATGGTGGGTTCGGAGGTGGATAGTAATGCTCAGGGGAGTTATGGAAAACTTGTCGAGACATCGCATACCATCGAGGTGTTCTTCTGGAACCTTTTCTTGACCCTGATGTCATCATGACTTCTTCATCCCTCCCATTCGTGTCACTAGATTCAAATTGGACAGCCTGAGCTGCAGCCTTGAGAGCCGCTTGACTTATAATTCTGCCTGTCTTAAGACCGTTCTCTACCATTTCTCCCATTTTGATTACATCCAAGAAAGATTGGCCAACCGCAGACATCATGTTCTGAAAATAATCCGGCTCTTGAGCCTGAAGGAAGACAGTGATTAACTCATGGTCATCCATGGGTGGCTCAGCACGAGCCGCTTGCTCTCTCCATTTAAGGGCATATTCCCGGAAACTTTCACTTGATTTCTTCTTCAGATTTGAAAGGAAAATGCGGTCCGGGGCAATGTCAATGTTGTATTGGAATTGTTTGACAAAGGCCTGTGCCATGTCGTTCCAGACGTGCCAGCGAGATGCATCTTGATCCCAAAACCATTCAGAGGCTACTCCTGTAAGGCTTTCCCCAAAGTAGGCTATTAACAATTCTTCATTTCTTCCCAGGCTCCTTAGTTGATTGCAATACCTTTTCAAATGGGCTATGGGATGTCCATGTCCATCGTACTTTTCAAATTTGGGAATCTTGAAACCAGGTGGCAAGTGGACATCGGGAAACAAGCATAGATCTTCGAAAGCAACACTCTTTTGACCTGCCAACCCGTGCGTGTGTTTCAACCGTTGTTCTAAGCTTTTCAATCTTTGGGTTATTTCCTCCTGTACCATCTTTCGGGGATCTTGCGTTGTCCGCTTGCCACAAACCAACCACCTTCTGCTTACTTTATTATTCAAGACAAAACATGTTAGAATGGACTCAGACAGTCCTTATCAATTTTTTTTTATTTTTTTATTTTTTATTTTTACCTTTTTTTTATATATATATATACATATGCAGTTGTGGTCGAATCTTTTGGAGATTGCCTACGTATCATGACCCCGCATGAATCAGACCGAGCGTAGTTCTTGCAAATTAATGCGAGAAATAAAGAGATGTTTATTTGATTTTTTTTTTCAAGGAAAATTATAGAAGCCGACTCCAACTACAAACTTGTGTAGGAGATTTCTGCAAAAATAAGAATAATTTTCGTGTCAATTATGACTATTTTTACAAAATTGGCCACATAATGGCTTATTTGATAAAATGACTATTTTTTGCAAAATTTATTTATGAAAGATAAACTTGAAATTTTTTTTTTTATCCTGTGGCTCATGGGGCATCGTTCGGCATCACCATAAACCAGCACAAGACTATTTTTCATAAATTGGCCATGTAATGGCTTATTTAGACAAATTGGCTCTTTTTGCAAAATTTTATTTAAGAAGATGCAAATTCAAAATTTTTATCCCGGGGCCTATGGGGCATCGTTCAACACCGACACAGGCCAACACAAGACTGAGGAAGTTAAAAATGCAAAAATATGGCTATTTCAGCAAAATTCCGGCCATGTAATGGCTTATTTGATAAAGTGGATATTTTTGAAAAGTTGATTGATGACTCAAAACTTGATTTTGCGGATACGGCCTTTCGACATTTCCGCGAGGGAATATTTCAAGGCTATGCCCGCAAATTATTTAAAATAACTCAAAGTGGCTATTCTTGCAAAAACGGCCTTCTGGCGTCCTTTTGAGGGGCATTCGGCTTGTTTTAAACAAGAATAGCATCACCCGACTTGTTTATAACAAAATCAAAAATTTGACATTTTTTGGTTATTTTTGCAAAAGGGGTGTGAACCCGGACTTGATGTTGCGGCTATGGCCTTGCAACATTTCCACAAGGAATATTTCAAGGTTGTGCCCGTAAATTATTAAAAATGTTTCAAAGTGGCTATTTTTGCAAAAACAGCCTTCCGGCATCCTTTCAGAACATTCGGCTATTTGCAAAAACGGCATCACTTTGATTTTATTGACAAAATTAAACACACATTTTTTTTATTTTTTTAAAGGGGTGGTTGGACCCGATAAGGGTTGCCTACGTATCCCACCTAACGGTGAGAATCAAACCTGCGTAGTTCGGTCAGATTAGTTGACCAATTATTTCAACAAAATTGTTCCACCTATTTTTCAAATTTTCTTTTCAAACCTTCGACAGCGTTTCGTCGACATTTCGATATTTTCTATTCTAAAATTTCCTTATTTAAAAGCCGGTCAGCATGCCAGTCTAAATAAATGCTTACAACAAATATGATATAGCAAGATGGTCTTTTCATTTCGGGTTGCCTGTCCTAGACGGACCCAACCCCTGTGTTGAGTCCCCTAAGTCCGATATGATGCAAATAAACGTCCTAAATCTAGGCTCAATATCCTGATGTTTTCAATGGTACTAGACCGTGTACCCGAGCAGACAACTCGGATTGAGGAGGGGGCTACGTACCGGGGACCCGCGGGATCGTCCGGCTTTGTAACTTATCCTGCCTCTTTTCTTATTTTTGGTATTGACACTAACAGAAAGGGGAGTCTCAACCAGTAAGCACATCCCCGGGGTAAGAAGAGAAGGGTTTTCGGCACAGTTTTATATACAGTTCACGCAATATCAAAGCGGTAAACATATAGCAGTTAGTATATAAAGTGCAACTAGTATCAAAGCGGTAGACATGTAGCACATTAATTAAGCATATAATAAAATCAGATATAGACAAAAACAACAATTTAACTGAGCTCGAATTCTTAAACCCTAAACCGAAGTTCTGGAAGAATACTTCCCCAGCAGAGTCGCCAGAGCTGTCACACCTCCTTTTTTCACCGCACACGTATAAACGTAAATGTGCCACTGTTTAATACTATACCCCGAGAAGAGATATAATAATAATCAGGCAAGGAGTTTTTCCACTTGAAGGACAGTCGGAACGGGATTAATTTATTTAATTTTTCAGAGTCGCCACTTGGGAAAATAATGGTGTCCCAAGTCACCGGTTTAATCTCGAACCGAGGAAATTTATGACTCCGTAATACAGTCTGCGAAACTAGAAACCTGGATAAGGAATTCTGTTAACCCGGGAGAAGGTGTTAGGCACTCCCGGATTCCGTGGTTTTAGCACGGTCGCTCAACTGCAATTTTTGCTTTTATCTGATTTCTTTATATATTTTAACTATGTGCTATTATGTTCCGCTTTTCAATTTTAGAAGAATTGCGACGTCACGAAAACACATTTCGAGTCACACCGCAACCAGTACGCCTGTGACTTAAATGCGTTTCAGTTTCGCCGAGAGTAAGATTTGGGTCACATAAATGCGCACCCGTGATTAGGAAGGTATTATTATTAACTAACGCACCTAACGTAATTTCGCGTTTGTACTTTGCGAGGGCCATGAAATTTGCTAAATGGCACGCCTCGAATTCTAAGGAGTTAATATTACTCTAAGAATTAGATGGTTCAACTCCAAACTAAGCCACACAAACCACTTTTATTTTGCATCCTCTAATCTAAATCAAGTCAATTACAACTAATTTAATTCCTTCACCTAATCTAGCACGGCTCAATAAACCAACGCAATTTAAAAATAACAATTGCTACTACTAGATTGCAACTGTGAAGTTAACAAGACAATATTGAAACTCAGCATCACATCCAAATAAATCTAAACTAAGAACAATTCGCCGGATTCTATAGAACTTGGTAAAACGCATGTGACAAAAAGCTCCAAATCAGCATTTAAACAATCCATGACAAATTTCACCATAAAAAAAATTCACTAATTTGCTCGGTATTAAATCAGAATTTCAAAATCGAAAAAAAAAACATGGGTTAATAAACTACTTAAACAGATTTCAGACCAACAATGAAGCAATCAAAATAATCCTCCCTAAGCCCACAACATACGGACCAACTTTCCAAATTCCATGAGCCAAAAATGGACAGAATTATCCGTCAACCATCTCTACTCATTCAAATTGAATAAAACAAAAGTAGGCAACCAAAATATGATATACAAATCAAATAGAAACATGTTGAAAGAAGTGCAATGAAAACAACAATTAAGAAGAGAGTGAACCTCACAGAATTTTCCAATTAATGAGAAAACATATCCAAGTCGAGCACAGCAGAGCGAGAACCAACACGAGCAAATGAGAACAGTGAATTTCAGATCGGAACCGCGAACTTCGACCTCGAACAGTCACCACCGGACCAACAAAGAAGAAATACACTCAGACAAACTCCAGGAACGGACATTTTTTTTACAGAAAACTCCAAACAAATTTAATTACAGTTCCAGCAAAGTGTACACTAATGAAACAGGGACTTGGATCGGAAGCCTCGAACAAACCCGTCAACCAAAGAACACGCCGGAAAACCCGATTCGAGTGGCAAACTCACTGTGATTGAGCTCCATTCGAGATTGGAAATCGATGCGAGGAAGTAGAGGACGCAAGATATACTACTAACTTTTGAGATTTCAAACCAACTTAAAAGTCTAAATAAAAGTCTGATTTCATCTCCAAATCCATTGGACCTTGAAGAATTTTTGTTCTGTTAAGAAGTCATGGAATTTTTCTATGAAGAAGATGGAATTTTTTCCTTTTGGGTCTTCCAGCCGCCCATCTGTTTTTGAGTGTGTTTGTCTTGTGTGTTGTTGGTGTGTAGAAGATGATCCTAAGGGGGTTTTGGGGTATTTTTCGAAAGTTGCCTCACTTGTTTCATGGAGCAGAATCCATGAATGGTTCTCTGTCCTCCAAAAAAATAAGGGGATGAGCTCTATATCCCTCTGATGTGTGTGTGCGTTCCTCTGTATTTTTGCCTCTGTTTTTAAAAGTCACGGCCCCATCATTTGTCCGTTGGACAACATTCCCACGTGAGAGACCAAGAGTCATGGGTCTCCACGTGGGTTTCAAGGGTTATGGGTTTCGTCTCGTGCTCCGTCCGTGTCCCCCACGTGTGGTGGACTCGGATTATTATGGGCTAGGTCCGAAAATTATAAAACCGGATAGTTTGAACCCGAATATTATTCTTTGCCCGGAACCGAAAATGAGAACACGGTGTTATTAATTAATCCTACGTAAGTAAAATAACTATAAGACTAATGATTAAAACAAAAATTATTTTTTTCAAAATTAAAGTAATTACAAAATGTTAATGAAACTATTTTTATTATTTTCGTTTTTATAAAAAGATAAAAATATAAAGTACTATTTTTATATTTTTCAAGTTTAAAATGACTACGAAACATTAATAAAACTATATTTTGGTTATTTTTCATTTTAAGGTAAAAATAAAGTAAAAGAGTCAAAATTAGCTAAGATATCTATATTAGGCCTAAACTAAATATTTTACGCTAAAAATCTCGGGTAGGGGCAAAATCACGCATCTACAACAATAACAATAACAACAAATCGAGGTCTACAGCAAATCAGCTAAGATTCAAGATCAAGTTTTCAAGAGAATCATAGATAGGAATCTTGTAACTCATAGTTTGATAGCATAGCTAGTTCGACTTTAATTTCTTTTGGTGTAATAAGGAGATCAGTAAGCAGTAAGCAGCAACATGCAGCAACGATAGCAACAGTAACAACAAAGTGTCAGTCCACGGTAGTCCCAGCTACCAAAACTTCCCGAACTACATTGACCTGATTCCTGTTTAGCCCAGGATATGTAGGAGGCCTCCGAAGCAAAGGCTCGGTCAAACTCTTTCAAAATGCTTCCCACGGAGTATTCAAACGGGCAAAAATCGCTCGTATTTGCTCATTTATCTTTGCACGAAAACTCTTCGTGGTTTCCGCGCAAAGAGGGGCAGCTGTGAGCACGTGATTTTTGCCTAACATGAATTACTCCCACAAAATCAAAACAAAAATTGTCTATTTTATGGTGTGTATTTTTTGTGAATTTTTATGTTATTTTTGGTATTTGTTTGCATTTGTATATACGTGATTATATGTGTTTAAATTAATAATAAAAAATAATAATAATAATAATAATAATACAAAAATATATCGTGCTTACATATATATATATATATATATATATATATTGCATGTTTGCATTCTTAGGATTTAATTTACAATTGAAAGTAGTCAAGTTTATTTGATAAAAATGGAAAATAACAAAAAATATGTATTTTTTGTATTTAATGTTTAAAGTTTAGTTTGTATGACATGATTTTAATGTGTTAGTTAACATGTTAATTGTTGTTCAAATGTTGATATTTGTGTAGTTTTATTTATTGACTTTGCAAATTAATTAGGAATTTTGTTCAATTATAAAGAAGAGAAGAGAAAAATCAAGAAGAAATCGAACTGGGCCACTTCTTAATTAAATCCCAGGCCCAAAAAATTAAAATAACCCCAATCCAACCCAATTTACCCGGATCGACCCATTCCCTCACCCGTTTTTATTGTTTTAATCCAAACCGTTGGGTGTTATTATCCAACGGCCAGGATTAAAAGACCCAATTTCAATATACCAAATAATCAAAACCCTATCATTTTTTTATCCCTCATTTCATCAGAGAAACCGCCGCCCCCTACCACCACGAACCGCCGGCCGGAAATCGTTTCCGCCGGCGGCAGCGCTCCAAACCACCCCATTTTTTCACACCAAGCTCGCCTCAACCTCCCCATCTCGATTCCCCTATCAGTTAGTTTCAAACACCCCCGGAACTCCTCGAATCTCCACTTTTAGCCATGAACCCTAGTGGCGGCGCCGCCTCCAATTGACCCCAAACTCGCACCCAACCTTCACCTCATCTCCCTCACACCCTAACCACCGTTATTTCCACTCGAATTTGGCCAGAAATTATTGAATCCCAAAATCGAAGCTTTTGAACCCTAAATTCCGAATAGGAAATTTTGTAGCCGGATTTCGTTGAATTGAGGTCTAATAGACCTTAATTGATGTGTTTTCACTTGGAAAACACTTCAATTAAGGTCCTTTCGACCTCGAATGACCAAGACCCCAAGTCGGCCGATTCTTTGTTTCAAGGTATTTCTTTTTTCTTCTCTGTTTTTGTTTAAATTATACTCGTCGCTTTAGTTTAATTGTTTTGTAATCTTTCGTTTGTTGTTAGTTTTCTTTGGACATCTTCAATTTCTGTTTTTCTTCTTCTTTTGGGACCTTTTATTTGGTCGATCTGTTTGCTTTCTGATTCATTGTTGTAAATGTGGCGTTATAAGATACGAATTCGATTCGTTTAAATTCGTCAAACAGCTAATTCTACATTTTTGAACTATTATGGCCGAGAGGGTCTTGGATAATTTGTTCGTCGACTATTGTTTATCGATTATGCGCGTTGTAATCGACTATACGAATGTCGTCGATTAGATTCGTAGGTTTGTTTGTTAGAACTTTGAAACAGAACTTAGAGTCGTTAATTTGATTCATTGTTTAAATTGAATTAGGTTGTTGATTGATTTTGAGTTAGCTACTAAATTGGATATAGCTGTCTTAATTTAGAGTTTGAAAGCCAACAGCTAGGTATCAAAGAGTGCACTGCACATGGAAAGACTGGTAGAACCTGCTGGACAGCAGGATATTCCTTTGGTTTTTTTTGCCTTTTGGAATTTTTAAAACAAAAGTCCCATACTTAGACAAACCAGGGTGGAATAATAAGAGAATATCAGGATAATAATGAGCATTGCTAACTTTGTTAAGTGTCTTAGAAGCTGAAAATGAGAGCTCACATGGGGAAAAGGATTGAAAAGTTAAAGGTACCCATGTGTTTAATGAGAGAGGCAGTAAATCTGATTATTGAGGAAGTGTAAAGTTCTGTTAAGTTTGGCTATAAAACTGGCAGGAGACTCACAGAGAGAGGCATGTATTAGATACCTCTGATGCACACACAGAAAAATTTTCTAAGCTAATACACACTGTGAAGACATTACTGGAACTATCAGTTTTGAAACCTCTTTTAGCTATCAATTTGCTGCCTAAGTTTTCTTCTTGCTCTCATTGGGAGAACTCTTGAAAGATTTGTTTAGAGATTTCAAAGTCCGTTTTAAGCAATTTCCTCTCATATAAACCTGTTTCATTGCTTGAAATCAGAGTCAATTCGAGTCTGTCTCTTTTGCTTTCCCCGTGCTTTAAGCAGTTCAAGTTAACTAAAGGTTCTGTTGGTTTGTCTGGATTTGGTTTATTGTTTGCTGTTTGGTTTTTCTGAAGACTGCCGCTGGTTTGTTTTAAACTCCCCATTTGGTTTACACCATTCCTGGAACCTCCTGTTATTTCTTGGTCATTGTTTCTTCGAGTCTCTTTCGTTGAAATTTGGGTGTCACTGCTGCCATTTGCTTGTTGTCATTGCACTGTTGCTGATATATATTGTTGCTGCTGATCTTTTCTCCTGCTTCATTATGTTCCATTCCAGGTACACATCTTTTTGAGCTTGATCATTCTTGTACCATAAATGAATCGGAAATGAATTGGAAGACCACTTGGAATCCTTTGTTTAAAGTCATTACATAAATGATCTTGTTTAACTACTTATTTTGGACTATTGATAAAAATAGATATCAGTTTTCATTTATACTTAATTAGTTTCTATATTGTCGGTATACGATTGGATTTGTGTAAGTAAAACTAGCCAATTCGGATTAGGATTCCCTTTGATATTTTACATAGGTAATTTGTTAAAGTTAAGTAGTTTAAGCATGTTCAAGATGTTGGTTCGTTTAAAGCTTAGCTATTAATATAAGATGTTTGGAATCATTTCAAATTTTCCTTTACTTTGATTTTTCTTCTTCTTTTGAGGTCTATTTATAATTAAGCAAGCAAGACACGTTAGACAATGCTTTTAGATAACAATGTTAGTCACTTTAATCATATAATTTTGATTTCGTCAATTAATGTCGGATTAAGGGTAGCGAAATCCAAAGTAGACAACCTCACGTCTAAATAATTAACCAAGGCGAATTAATTCTATTTCGTATATTTTGGTCAATTTTCCATTAGTTCACATCTTTTCATTCAATCTCCGGCCATAAGTCAAAACTAGGAAATCACACATCATTTGGTACGATTCTTTAATTGGAAACAATTTTAAGGGATACGCTTTTAAATAAATTGATTTTTTTTGTTTAGTTTTACAATGATTTTAAATCGGCACGGTTTCAAATAAGTAATCCGGATATTTTTATTATTATTTACCTACTTGTCAAAATCTGAGTCTATATTGTAATTAGTCTTTCTTTTGATATGGTTTTGAATCAATAAAGCGGTTTTAAAGTTTAATTAGAGCATATAATTTATAAGCATGTATAAAAATCAGGATATTTTAGCCATTTATAATAATTGAAGCGACCGTGCTAGAACCACGGGATGCGGGGGTGCCTAACACCTTCCCTCGGGTCAACAGAATTCCTTACTTAGAATTTAGGGTTCGCACACTTCATTTGAAAAGTCGTAATTTTCCTCGATTCGGGATTTAAATAAATCGGTGACTTGGGACACCTTAATTTATTCCAAGTGGCGACTCTGAAATAAATAGAATAATCCCGTTTCGAATATTGTCACTTAAATTGGAAAAACTCCCCTTGCGCTTCTACCCCGGGTAGCGGGCGCGCCAAAAGGAGAAGCTACTTTTCTTTGTTTCTCCAAAACTATTTCTGCTTCTATCCAAAATACTTGTTTTTTGTTCTAAAAGATTGGTCGAACGCTTCAACTTTAAAAAGGAATAAAAAATATTTTTGGACGTAAAGCAACTTTGCAATTAAAGTCATATTCTAATGAAAGAAGACCGCTGAAAGGTAAACATGTAACTTAGTCAACGAAGTGAAATGAAAATCATGAAGAATTAAATTTCAAATTTCAGTAGATGCAAAACATTTTAACTGATTCTTTTCATTTGTCTTAAGTGATCATTGCGAGCTTGATGAGTTCGATTTTTGAAAATTTTAGCACTGAGTTCACCTTATCTTTTATATTGTAAATTTTTAAATTTAATATTTATTAAAATTATATGATTTCTCAAATGTATATTTATATTGTGTATCAGAAATACTATATTCGATTGGATCTGTAACCAAAAGACATCAGCCACTCTTAAATTGAGCTCATAGTATGCAAGTTGGTTAGGCAGTTGAAATAAAACATGTCATGCCTCTTCAATAGGAGAGACATCAAACATGTGTTGACTTAAAGATTTAAAGTCAATGGACATCACATATCTCATTTAAATTGGCACCCTTACCAATACATTTTATGTCTTTGGATATATATTGTTTCAAACAACATAGAGATGAATTTTTGGTTTAAAAAAATTTTTTTTTTTTGGTATACTATCTCATGGTGCACTGAATAATTTTTTTTTGTTTCTCACCTAGTGTTCGGTATATATTGGGACTCAACTAAATTTGAATTCACACCGGAAAGTTCCACATTTGAGATAAAGCGCTCCCTAACAAAGGCAACTCCATATCCAGGGGCTCAAACACGAGACCTTTGGTTAAGGATGAAGGATTACTTACTGCTCCACCACAACCCTTATTGGTCTGAACAAAAATATGGAATAAACTCGTCCATGTTTTAATAAATAAAAAAACTGGAACTAGTAATGAAACTTTTTGGTGTTTAAAATAAAGCTTTCGAAACAAACTTCTTTTTTTTTTTTTTTGGTTTTCTAACAATATCCAGTATCTATATTGGGACCCGATTAAATTCGGATTCGCGTTAGGAAGTACTACATTGGGGGGTAAAGTGATTCTTAACAAAAGCGACTCCAAATTTAGGGATTTGAATTCGAAATTTCTGGTTAAGAATAAAAGAATACTTACTACTCCATCACAATCCGTATTGGTGCTTTCTAAACAACTACTACCATGTATCCCTCTATTAGGACAATAACTTTGGCAAATTACAGGAGCAACGCTGCCAACCAATTCAAAGTATTAGTAGCATATAACTTATTTTGAGTAATGAAGTTTGTTTTTTTAATTATCTATATTATATTAAAAGTACGAAGACCTTTAGTAAAATATCGTTCGCCTTTTTTACCCTTTAAAAATATATCTCACACTAGACAAAATAGACATTTAATTATTTTCTTACTATTAGGAATAATTATTTTTCTAATATTTCAGAATTCGAAATAAACTAAATTTTATGTATTATTTCTTTCCTTATTTGATCTATGTAATTTAATAGATTTGTAAAAGAAATCTTAATATCAATTTTAACCGATTAAATCTCTAGATATTTTAGGTAAAAGTTTTGAGTACTCCAATACTTTAGTTAAGGGCTCTTTATGCAGAGGAAAGAAAGATCGAAATTTAGGTATAAGTTGATATGGTAATTAATTGTATGGGCATCAATTAATGCTATAAATCTAATGATTAAACACAAAGTCCTAATTATATTAGGTCAAAATTTTCATAACATTTCAACTCCTTTTAGGTCCTGGAGATTTTTTTTTTAAGTTGCTGAGTTGCATGATTGTGTTCAGTCTTTTTTGTGGGTTTTCCCTCTGTTCATATTCCAATTCGCCTTCACGTGTAGGTACTTCATCATTCCTCAAATCTTCTACTTTTAAAGTATATCTAATTAGTTTTGATTTCATTTTATCTTTTTATGTTTTACTTTAGATTTGTCGTTGATAATTTATTGTGTCTTGAAAACAAACTAAATTATGTTCTTTAATGTCTAAACAAATACGTGTTGTAATTATTTGTTCATGACTACAAAAAGGTGGTAATATATTGGGTAACAAGGTAGTTGTGCTATGAAAATAGTTATTCAGAGGAGCTAGATGATTATTTTCTATTAGACTTGAATGCCAAAGTGATGTCCCTAAGGCTCGATTTGTATATAGAAGAAGAAAAATTCTTGACAATTTCATGTCCTTTTTTTATGCTTTTCTTGCATGTTATCGGATTATGTTCGTTGTTTAGGTAGATAGAATATATTATTGTTTCTTTTATATGGGTACTACAAGCGGTTACCTTATATCATTTTTAAGAAAATTAAATAAATAAGACATACTATGGACTCTTACATTTATTGACTCTTGACGGAGTGCTAATAACATTTCCATGTTATATTTCATATTTTTGTCATATTTGCTTTTGGTCATGATATTAAATTAAGGTTAAATATTTTACGAAAACAAAAGGTACAAGCTAATTACTTTGTTTTAACTCTTTTATATCATAGCAAATGATATTTAACAAGTTCTGATAGTATAGCACTTAATATTGGGTTCACATTTTACTAATTACTCTTGCATTTTTTAGTCGTCAATATTTATATATACTTCATAAACATGCTTTGATAATACTAAGTGAACTGTCATTAATTTTATTTTCGTACTAACTTTAACAAATGATAACTCCTTATATTTTTCTATATATTAAGTTACTTATTGGTTAATATTAACTTAGTGTAGTTATTTTAAAATTCTTTGTATGTTCTTTACTAATTGGCTCTAGACACATATTTTAAAACCCAATTTACATATTCTTTCTGTACATATATTTTACTGATTGACGCACATACGTGCAACACACGTATATTAAGACTAGTATTATAAAAAAGAAAAAGAAAAAACGGGCAACAAATATATATATATTTGTTTCGAAAAAGATATTTTTAACCTCTTCTTTATTTTTTTTTTATGAATTCAACACGTATTTTTTTATATGTATATTAAGGGTGTTAAACGGCCAGGATCAGTTCGGTTCCGAATCGGTTAAAACTGAACCGGTCCAGACCGGTATAAGGGGCCTGGGTTAAGGGGGACATGTAGGTTGCAGCGTTCACATTTGAAATCGTACCGGACCGGCCCAGACCGGTTTAACGATAATTTTTTTTTAAATGTGGGCCCAGATCTGACTATTTGCAACGGTCCATTTCAGAAAATGGTCGTTGCCCAACGGCTGTATTACACAATTAGCCTAATTTTGGATTTTTTCTTAAATTTAACCCCCCCCCCCCCTTCAAAAACTATAAATACTCCCTCCCCTCTTTTCCTCATTTTTTCACTCATCTCTCAATTCTCATATTCTATCATTCTTCACTTATTAAAGTGCAATCAACTATTTGGTTTTTTTTTTTTTTGGGAATTTAACTTATCGTAGTATTTATTTTTTGAAGTTTGAACAATTGAACTTCATAATTGGAACAATTGACGTTTCTTCGTGGTAACATTGAAGTTGCGAATTGCAAAATCATCAAGTGCTCAATTTATTGCTGAATTCAGTGCACCCCCTCCAACTCTTTCTCTTATTTAGTATTTTATTTGCATATTTATTTATTTTGTTGCTAGTAGTTAAATTTTTACAATATATTTAATGCTGGAAAAAGAGTTTGTAGCAAGGTTACTAATCGGGAAAATAAAAAAGAGATAGTACTTCAGCTTTAGCATCTGATAGTAATTTAAATACCTCTCCAAATATTCCTGAAATATTACCTAATAATAATATAGATTATGAACAATTGCAGAAAGATTTTGGTATAGATGATAATGAATTACAGATGAAAGATAAGATACTACTTACACCTAGTAGTGTTGGAGCTGTTAGCAGGGGTTGGTGGTCCTAGTGCAAGTAGTAGACCACCTGTGGCCCTGACTAGTAATCGTAGAAAAAGAAGTAAGGTTTGGAAATTTTTTGAGGAAATAGAAGATACTTGTCACGGCACGAATTTCCCACTATCGGGATCGTGATGGTGCCTACTCGTGGTAGCTAGGCATGCCAATTTACTCAATATCTTTCCATTAACACAATCATCCTGTTGTTGATTTAATAAGCTGAATAATAATAATAATAACATTAACTGCGGAAGTCTACTTCATAAATCTGAATATAAGTGTGAAATACTCAATATAAATCCTCTACCCAAGATGTGGAGTCACAAACTCACGAACTATTAAGAATAACTACACATAATGGTCTGAAAGAAATATAATAACCGTCTGTCTCGAAACAATGAGACTACAACAACAATGAAAAATATAAGAAGAGACGCCGGACCTGCGGACGCCTGCAAGCTAACTAAGACTCGGAAGAACGGTAATCCCGCTAGTGTACTACTGTTGATGTTGCTCCTGCTCAAAACCTGGACCTGTACAAAAATGTACAGAAGTGTAGTATCAGTACAATCCGACCCCATGTGCTAGTAAGTGCCTGGCCTATCCGGCGAAGTAGTGACAAGCCTAGGACCAGGACACTCACGTAAACCTGTGAAGTTCTATATACATATGTACCACAAATAATAGAGATACTGAGAAACACAAATAACAAGCGAGGGAAACATGCTAGGGGAGCACAATTGAATATACATAATTAATCAGTAAGGTAAAGACAGAGTGCAGCAGAACAGTTATCACAAAACAAGAAATTGAATGGTTGCACGACAGCACCCTTCGTGCTTTTACTCTCGTCCTCACCAAATATTCAAGTAAAAGAACACGGTATCACCCTTCGTGTTTTTACTCTCATCCTCACCAAATAAGCAAATAAAAGTGCACGGCATCACCCTTCGTGCTTTTACTCTCGTCCTCACCAAATAAGCAAATAAAAGTGCATGGCATCGCCCTTCGTGCTTTTACTCTCATCCTCACATTCATGGCATGGAATGATCCTTCGTGGATGATTTAATTAACAATGGCACGGAATATTTCTTCGTGCATAAATAGTAAAACAGGGCACGGAATGATCCTTCGTGCATAAATAGTAAAACATGGCACAACATGATCCTTCGTGCATAAATAGTAAAACATGGCACGGAATAATCCTTCGTGTGAATATAATTAAAAATGGCATGGCATCACCCTTCGTGCTTTATTACTCTTCCTCATTCAAACAACAGTCAGAATCAACAGGCAAAAAGAATGATATAACGACCCGACCCGTTGTCACGGGAGTTACCGTCCCATTTTCATTATTTTATGCTTCTATATATTTCATTATATGTGTTTGGAGAATTTGAAGTAATTCGGATAGAGTTCGGTTAGAAATGAGATAATAAGTCTCTTTATGAGAATGTTAGTTTGGAAAAGTCAACCGAATGTTGACTTATGAGTTAGAGGGATCAGAATGAATTTCTGATGATTCGCTAGTTTCAGGGGATGATTTCTGACTTAGGAGTGAAGTCTAAATTCAATTTTGGAGGTCCGGTGTAGAATTAGGCTTGAATTGGCTAAGGTTGGATTTTGGCGAATTCCGGATAGTAGGTGATATTTTGATCCGAGGGTCAGAATGGAATTTTGAGAGTTTATGTAGCTTTGATATGTGATTATTGATGTGTGTGCAAAATTTTAGGTCATTCGGACGTCGTTTGATTGGGTTTTTGATCGAATGCGTGTTTCAGAAGTTTTTCAAGAACTTGGGCTTGAATCCGATGTGAATTGATGATTTCAGTGTTGTTAGGTGTGTTTTGATGATTGGAACAAGTTTGGATGATATTTTGGGATATGTTGGTGTCTTTGGTTGAGGTCCCGACGGCCTCGGGTGTGTTTCAAATTGTAATCACGCTCTTATTTGATGCTTCAACGTCGTATCTTTGGACATAAAAGGGGTACCATGTTGAACAAATGAGCTCCTATTACTATTTTGAATGAAGCACTAGACCCGTATCGTAATTGTGGACCCGTATCAAAAAGAATCACCGAATTTGGACATCGTATGAGGATTTTGTGGGCATTTTACTAAGGTTGCCCAGATTTTTAGGTTAATGACGAAACTGCACCTGATGGCGTATTAAAAACTGCACTATTTGAAAATCTTAAACCTACATATCTCCTTCATTATAAGGTCAATTGAGTGATTCAAAAGCCTAAATTCATTAGAATTTTACAAGGAATCCATTGGGAGCAGTAAAACGCGTGAACAGTATACCTATAATGAGTAGGTTGAGTTTTCTTCTAATTTTGGAATGGGAAGAAGCTTCTGAGGCGATGTTTAAGAGAGAATTCGTGGGATTTCATCAGGTAAGAGTTCTTAGACTCGGATTATGTTGTTATGATGTAAAAATATAGATTAAACACAGAAAAACCAAGGATTTAAGGGGTAAAAATGGAGGTTAGGGCTTGAAACCTAAGAAGGTGTAAATTTGGAATTTGAGGGGTCAAACAGACTCCGATTTTAGTGTTCTATATATGTACGGACTTGTGGCGAGATGAGGAATCCGTTGGTATGATTTTCAGAAGTTTTCAAGAAGTGGGCCAGGGCTCGGGTTTTACCAACTTCGTCAATTTTAGTATTGGGTTATATTTCTTTGACCCATATTTATGTAATTGTTGTGGTTTTGACTAGATTCGACACACGAGGCAGCAAATTTGAAGGGAAAAGGCATCGTGGACGAGTCCATGCCCGATTAGAGGTGAGTAGTTAGTATATATGATAGCCTGAGGGTTTGAAAGCCTGGCTTATCACATTGTTACGCTATTTAGGGCGTGACTCTCACCCCATGACAGGTGCGGGATTGGTTATGATCGGGGATTGTGACTTGGTCCATCCCGAATAAAAATAATATTATATTGGCGGTTGAAACGCACACTGTGTTAAGTATATATGTGGGCTATAAGCCATGTTTGGGGCCTTTTGCCGACCTGTACTATCCCTGAGGGATAGATATCTATGTGATAGCATGGTTTGTAAATCATTGATCTCAGTCCTAGCTTGAAATCACTGTTATGAAATGCTAAGTCACCTGTTCTTGGAAAGTTAAATAAAATTAACGTATTTTTCATTGTTAATGAACTGGAACCTGGAAATAAATAAATTGAACTGTTGTGTGACTCAAATGCATATTGTGGACTCAGTATAGGTCGGGCTGCACGCCGCAGCGGATGATAAGAATATTGCGCTTGGGCTGAAGGAGCCCCTCCAGAGTCTATACACACCCCCAGTGACCGCCGTTGACGTTAAACGGATCGGGCTACGCTCCATAGCGGTCATGTGCATTGCATTGCATTTTGTTTGTAAATTTATCTGTGCTAGTTGTGATTTGCTGTTGTTGTTAGTTCGTGGTGGGTATCGGACTGTAGTTTAGCTTTGCTCTGTGGTATTCTGTGGATTTCCTGCTTTCAGCTATTTTATATACTTTTTACTCACTGAGTACTTAGTACTCACCCTACTCCCTGCACCTTTGTGTGCAGATCCAGGTACACATGAGGGTTAGACGAGCACTCTTGTTTCCAGAGTTATCAGAATTGTTGAGGTAGTTGCTTGACGTTCGCAGGACCTGGCTACTCTTCTTATTCCAGTTTATTTATATATATACTTTCAGACTTGATTATTTTATTCATGTATTGTTATCCAGTTTTGTTTAGAGGCTCTAGACTCGTGACCCCAGGTCTTTGGGAAATTATTCAGTTTAGCTTCTATCTATTAGTTAAGATCCTAGCTTTATTGTTTATAATAATATTCAAGTAATTGAGTTGAGCTTCATGCTCGGGATGAGAGTGGAAATGATCGGGCTTGCCTGGCAGTTGTGTTGGGCGCCATCATGACCGATATTGGGGTCGTGTGTCACGACCCGGATTTTCCCCACCATCGGGATCGTGATGGCGCCTACTCGTGGTAGCTAGGCAAGCCAATTCATTCAACACTTTCCTATTCATATCATCATTTTTGTTCTTAGATTTAATAGCAAGAAATAATTACTCATTTTTTTTTAAATGCGGAAGTCTTTCAAATTAAGAGATGAATAATAATAATGTAAAGCAACTGACATAAATCCTCTACCCAAGATATGGAGTCACCAACTCACGAACTACTAAGGAATAACTACACATAATGGTCTGAAAGAAAATAATGAACAATCGTCTGTCTCGGAACAATGAGACCATAATAATAACAAAAATAAATAGAGGAGACGCCGGGCCTGCGGACACCTGCAAGCTACCTCGGTCTCGGAAGCACAAAAATCCCAATAGTACTCTACTGCTGCTGCTGCTGCTCAAAACCTGGATCTATGCAAAAACTCACAGAAGTGCAGTATCAGCACAATCCGACCCCATGTGCTGATAAGTGCCTGGCCTATCCCGGCGAAGTAGTGACAAGCCTAGGACCAGACACTCACATAAACCTATGCAGTTCTATATATGTATATACCACAAAATAATAGGATTATCAAATAACACAACTAACAAGGGAGTATCATGCTGGGGGAACACAATCAGCAAGATATAATATATCAGTAAAGAGAATCGGAGTGTAGTAAAAACAGCTATCACCAAAACAAGAAATTGAAATGGTTGCACGGCATCACCCTTCGTGCTTTTACTCTCATCCTCACCAAATAATCAAATAAAAGTGCACGGCATCACCCTTCGTGCTTTTACTCTCATCCTCACATCCATGGCACGGCATGATCCTTCGTGCATAATCAGTAAAACAAGGCACGGCATGATCCTTCGTGCATAATCAGTAAAATAAGGCACGACATGATCCTTCGTGCATAATCGGTAAAATAAGGCACGACATGATCCTTCGTGCATAATCAGTAAAATAAGGCACGGCATGATCCTTCGTGCATAATCAGTAAAACAAGGCACGAAATGATCCTTCGTGCGAACATAAGTAAAAATCGCACGGCATCACCCTTCTTGCATTATCACTCTTCCTCACCGAAATAACAATCACAGTTAAGGGAAAAAGAATGAAACAAATAATATGAACCGTCCCGGCAAGAGAAATAATAATCCTCACAGTAAAGTCCCGACAAGAGAAACAATAATCAACTTCACAATAAAATCCCGGCAAGGGAAACAATAATCAACTTCACAATAAAGTCCCGGCAAGGGAAACAATAATCAACTTCACAATATATGTCAACAAACGACTCACGGTCATGCTAGACGCCAGTGTATAGATGCTCGTCACCACAACCTATACACCGCACTCGATCACATAGCAATTAGCACATTCAATCCTATTCCCTCAAGCTAGGATAGATCAAACACTTACCTCAAGCCTTAAAGTCCAATTAACCTTCAAATATCGCTTTACCTCGAATTTCAGCCTTCAGCTCGCCCGAATCTAATCACAATTGGTTCAATTACTTTAATAAATACTATGTGAATTAGTTTGGATCCATAAAAATGGTTTTCTCAAAGTTTAACCCAAAGTTTCCCAAAACGCTCCCGATCCCACGTGGTCAATGTCACACCTCTTTTTTACCCATTCCCTCACGAGTTCAATTATATGATTTGTTTCGAAATCGGACCTCAAATCGAGGTCCAATTCCTCAATTTATGAAAAATCTAGGTTCTACCCAAAAACAATAATTTCATCCATGAAAACCTTTGATTTCTCTTGGAAAACATGTTTAATGATGTTAGGAATTGAAAGAATTAAGTAAAAAGTGACTTACAAGTGATTTGGAGTGATATTGCTCTTGGAGAATCGTGTGTGGTGTGTTGGGTTTTGAAAGAATGGTGAAAAAGGGTTTAAAATTCGTTTAAGTATCAGATTGCACAGCTGCGGATATGGGAATTGCGAACATTTGTTCGCAATTGCGAACTTAGCAGGTTCTGACAGTGGCTCTCGCATTTGCGAGAATCTTTTCGCATTTGTGAACCTGGGCGATCCCTGTCATCATTGCATTTGCGATATTTCCTTCGCATTTGCGAAGTTAAAGATTTCCTGGGCAGCCTCGCAATTGCGAGGTCTGGTTCGCATTTGCGAACCAAGGCATTTCCTGGGCCTTTTCGCATTTGCGAAGTATTGTTCGCTTTTGTGAACCTTGGCTATTTCTGGGACCTTTCACAATTGCGAGAATTTCTTCGCAATTGCGAAGATATCAGCTGGGGAAAAATACCAGTTTAAAAATCTGCTCCAATGGCCTATCAAATCTTTACCCGAGCCCTCGGGCTCCAAACCAAACATGCACACAACCTCAAAAACATACTACGAACTTGCTCGCGCGATCATATCGCCAATATAATATCGTTTTCATAGAATCAAGCCTCAAATTCATGATTTTCTTCCTTTAACTTCATAAACTTTCAAATTTGGAACTATGGTTCAAAACACATCAAACGACGTTCAAATGTCGTCAAACTTTGCAGGAAGTACTTAAATAATATTTAAGACATGTACCGGGCGTCGGAACCAAAATACGAGCCCGATACTATGGTCTTTTAATCAATTTTCATTTAATAATTTCAGCAAAAATAATTTAACATAAAAATTCATATCTTGGGCTCTAGGCTTGAGAATTCGACTCCGGAAGCATGCCCGAGTCCCATATTTTCCTACGGACCTTTCAGGACCGTCCGATGTCAGGGCTGGGTCCGTTTACCGAGAATGTTGACCAAAGTCAACTATATCAATATTAATATCAAATTTCATCAAATTTTCCATGGAATTCACATATTCTAACACAAATATTTTCCGGCTACATGCCCGAACTATGCACGTAAATTGAGGCAATGTAAAATGAGGTTTCCAAGGCTTCGGAAGCGCGGAACAGATGAGGAAAACAGGTGATGGCCCTTTGGGTCGTCACATCCTCCACCTCTAAAACAACCGTTCGCCCTCGAACGGACAAGAGAAGGAAGTACCTGAGTCGGGGAACAAATTTGGGTAACGGCTCCGCATATCAGACTCGGACTCCCAGGTCGATGCCTCAGGAGGCTGACCTCTCCACTGAACACGCACAGAAGGGAAACTCTTCGACCTCAACTGTCGAACCTTCCAGTCTAGAATGGCCACCAGCTCCTCCTCGTAAGATAAATCATTGTCCAATTGGACAGTTCCGAAGTCTAACACATGTGTAGGATCGACGTGGTACCTCCGAAGCATAGATACATGAAAAACTGGATGTACAGCTGATAAGCTAGGTGGCAATGCTAACCTGTAAGCCACCTCTCCCACTCGGTCCAGAATCTCAAATGGACCAATATACCTAGGACCGAGCTTGCCCTACTTTCCGAGCCTCATCATGCCCTTCATAGGTTATACTCGGAGCAATACCCGCTCACCAACCATGAAATCCACATCTCCGACCTTACGATCTGCATAAGTCTTCTGTCTGGACTAAGCTGAACGCAATCTCTCCTAGATAGTCTTGACCTTGTCTAAGGCCTCCTGAACTAAGTCTGTACCCAGCAACCGAGCCTCTCCGGCTCAAACCATCCGACTAGAGACCGACCTCGCCTACCATACAATGCCTCATACGGAGCCATCTGAATGCTAGACTAGTAGCTGTTGTTGTAGGCAAACCTAATGTTAGAAACTGGTCCCACGAGCCTCCAAAATCAATGACACGGGCTCGCAGCATGTCCTCTAGGATCTGAACAGTCCTCTTGGACTGACCGTCCATCTGAGGATGAAAAGTTGTACTCAACTGGACCTGGGTGCCTAACACCTGTTGGACCGCTCTCCAGAAATGCGAGGTAAACTATCTACCCCGTTCTGAGATAATAGACACCGGCACCCCATGAAGGCGAACAATCTCCCCGATGTAAATGTCTGCTAGCTTCTCCGATGAGTAAGAGACAGATATTGGAATGAAGTGTGCTGACTTGGTCAAGCCTATCAACAATGACACAAATAGCATCAAATCTCCTCCGAGTCAAAGGAAGTCTTGTAACGAAGTCCATTGTAATCCGCTACCATTTCCACTCGGGAATTTCAATTCTTTGAAATACACCACCCGGCCTCTAGTGCTCATATTTCACCTGCTGACAGTTTAGACACCGAGCGACATACGCAACGATTTCTTTCTTCATCCTACGCCACCAATAGTGATACCATAAGTCCTGATACATCTTTGCGGCGCCCGAGTGAATATAATACCGCGAACTGTGGGCCTCCGCTAGGATCAACTCTCGAATCCCCTCCACATTGGGCACACAAACTCGCCCCTGCAATCTCAATACTCCATCCTCATCTAGAGTTACCTTTGTGGCACCTCCCCGCTATACAGTATCCCTCAAGTCACGCAAATGAGGATCATCAAATTGCCTCTCACGGATACGCTCTAATAGAGAAGAATGAGCGACCGTGCAGGCTAACACCCTGCTAGGCTCAGAATTGTCTAGTCTCACGAACTGGTTGGCTAAGGCTTGGACATCCAGAGCAAGTGGTTTCTGACTGGCCGGAATGTACGCGAGACTACCCATGCTGACAGACTTTCTACTCAACGCATCGGCCACCACATTGGCCTTACCGGGTGATATAGGATAGTAACATCATAGTCCTTCAACAACTCTAACCACCTCCTCTGCCGCAAATTCAACTCCTTTTGCTTGAATAAATACTGTAGGCTTTTGTGATTTGTGTACACCTCGCACGCCACGCCATATAGATAATGCCTCCAGATTTTTAAGGCATGAACTACTGTTGCCAGCTCAAAATCATGAACAGGATAATTCTTCTCATGGATTTTCAATTGTCTCGAAGCATAAGCAATAACTTTGTCATCTTGCATCAATACCGCTCCAAACCCATGTAGGGCAAAAATCACGTGCTCACAAGGCCCTGAACCCGTAGGTAATATCAACACTGGTGCTGTAGTCAAAGCTGTCTTGAGCTTCTAAAAGATCGCCTCACACTCATTTGACCACTTGAACTGGGCACCCTTCTAGGTCAACCTGGTCATCAGAGCTGCAATAGAAGAGAACCCCTCTACAAATCGACGGTAGTAGCCTGCTAACCCCAAGAAACTACGGATCTCGGTCAGTGAAGCTGGTCGAGTCCAATTCTGGACTGCCTCAATCTTCTTTGGGTCCACCTGAATACCCTCTACTGACACGATATGACCCATAAATGCAACTGAACTCAACCAAAACTCACATTTAGAAAACTTGGCATATAGCTAATTATCCTTTAGAGTCTGAAGAACCACTCTGAGGTTCTGCTCATGCTCTTCCTGGCTGCGAGAGTATACCAGGATATCATCTATAAAGACTATCACGAACAGATCTAGATAAGGCGTGAACACCCGATTCATCAACTCCATGAATGCTGCTAGATCATTGGTCAACCCGAAAGACATGACCAAGAATTCATAGTGCCCGTACCTAGTGCGAAAAGCTGTCTTAGGAATGTGAGCCGCCCTGATCTTCAACCGATGGTAGCCCGACCTCAAGTCTATTTTCGAGAACACCCTCGCTCCCTGGAGCTGGTCAAACAAATCATCAATCCTCGGCAGTAGATACTTGTTCTTTATCGTCACTTTGTTTAATTGACGATAATCAATACACATCTGCATCGAGCCATCCTTCTTCTTCACAAATAACATAGATGCACCCCAAGGAGAAACACTGGGCCTGATAAAGTCATTTTCTAGAAGGTCTTGCAACTAATCTTTTAATTCTGGTAGGGCCATACGATAGGGTGGAATAGAGATGGGCTGAGTGCCCGGTGCCAGATCTATACAGAAATCAATATCCCTGTCGGGTGGCATGCCCGGCAGGTCTGAAGGAAAAACCTCAGGAAACTCCCGTATAATAGGACTGATTCAATAGAAGGAACTTCTGCGCTGGAATCACGAACATAAGCCAGATAGGCTAGACACCTCTTCTCGACCATGCGTCGAGCCTTAACATATGAAATAACATTGCGAACGGAGTGGCCTGAGGTTCCTCTCCACTCTAGTCGGGGTGATTCTGGCAAGGCCAAGGTCACTATCTTGGCATGACGATCCAAGATAGCATGATACGGGGACAACCAATCCATCCCCAATATGACATCGAAGTCCACCATGTCTAATAGCAATAAATCAACATGGGTCTCAAGACCCCCGAATATAACGACGCACGAACGATGCACCCGATCGACTACTATGGAGTCGCCCACTGGTGTAGACACATAACCTGGTATATCTAGGGCATAGCTAGGCACAGCCAGGTATAGTGCAAAGTAGGAAGACACATATAAATATGTAGACCCAGGGTCAAATAATACTGAAGCACCTCTGTCACAAACAAGAATAGTACATGTAATCACGACATCTGATGCCTCTGCCTCTGGCATGGCTGGTAAAGCATAAAATCGGGGATCAGCACCTCCCCTCTGAGCTACATCTCTGGGACTGTCATCCACTGGTTGACCTCTACCTCTGGCTGGATGGTCTCCACCTCTACGGTCTCGACCTCCACCTCTACGATCCTTACCCCCGCCCATGGCTGGCTGGGCAGGCTGTGGGTCAGCTGGGGCCTGTATCATGGGGTGAGGACCTCGCTGCGGAGTGTTACCCACTGCTCGAGGGCAAAACCTGACAAGATGAGCTAGGTCACCACAACCGTAACAACATTTTGTCTGCTGGGACTGCTAACCCTGACGAACTGAATGGCCCCCACGAACACTGTGAAGAGGCTGAGCACTGATGGGAGGCTGATCTGAATACTGCTCACGAAATCCACGATCACTAAACCACCCTGCGAAGCCTGGAGGAATGACTGAAAAGGCCTGGAAGACTGGCCCCTATCATAAGAATCCCTGCCTCCAGAAAAAGTACCACTAAATCTGCTGGAATGACGAGGCCTATTGTCTGAAGGATAACCACCTCTCCGAGCAAGAGCCATCGCAACCCTACGAGCTACATTAGCTGCCTTCTGAAAAGATATGTCACTCCCAACTCCCATAGCTATCTGAAGTCAAATCGGCTTATTTAGCCCATCTATAAACCTACGGACCCTCTCCCGATCTGTGGGGAGTATCACAACCGCATGACGTGCAAGATCAACAAACCTCATCTCATACTGCGTAACAGTCATAGAACCCTGCTGGAAGCGCTCAAACTGCCTCCGAAGTGCTCCCACTGGGTAACAGGGAGAAACTTCTCCAAAAATAATTTCGCAAACTAGTCCCATGTTAAAGGTGGGGACCTTGCTGGTCGAGTCAAACAAAAATCTCTCCACCAAGTCTTGGAGGATCCTGAAAGTCTGAATGTGCAAAAATCAACCCCATTGGATTCCACTATCCCCATAGTCTTGAGAATCTAATGGCAACTGAATAAGAAGTCCTTTGGTCTTCACGAACTAAGAAAGCACTTACCGCTACTTCTGAAACTGCCAAATAAATAAGTAACTGTGACGACCCGGCCCGTCGTCACGGGAAGGTTTGACAAATAAGTTTTCAAATCCTTAAGAGCTCGTTGGCAATCTTCATTCCACTCAAAATGATCCTATTTCTTAAGTGCCGAGAAAAATATAAAACATTTTTCAGAAGACTTAGAAATAAATCTCCCTAGGGCCGCGATTCTTCCAGTCAATCGTTGAACCTCCCTTTTATTTGTAAGGATATAGGGTATTTCTTCAATTTCTTTAATCTCGTGGATTGACCCAATTTGTAATAATTTCTGAGCTTCATCTTGAATTACTTGATTCTTGAAAGCTCATTGCTTTCTTTTCTTTTGCTTGATTGGAGCAAAAGATGGATCCACGTTGAGTTTATGAGTCATCACTTCCGGTGGTATACCTGTAATATTAGCATGGGACCAAGCAAAACAGTCCCCATTAGTTTTTAAAAATTCAATTAACATACCTCGCATGTCAGGCCTTAGATTAACTCCCACGTAAGCTTTCCTTTCAGGCCATTGTTCAAATAAGATTACTGCTTCAAGCTCTTTTATTGTTGTCTTGATGTTTTCATTTCCCTCGGGTTCCTGAATGACATCAGATCTCGAGTCTAAATCCGTTTTTTCAGTTGAAATTTGACTGTTGTTGCCTCTAACTATTCCTACGGTACTCGTACTTGCAGCAATGTTGATGCTCCTGGCTGTTTGTTGATCTCCTTGAATTTTACATATTCCCCAAGGCGATGGAAACTTGATGACTTGATGTAGAGTTGATGGAACAACATCCATATCATGAATCCATGGTCTCCCCATGATTAAGTTATAAGCCATTTCCATATTAACTACCTCAAATTTAGTTTCTTTAACAACACCTGCAACATAAGTTGTTAAAATTATTTCACCTATCGTTATCACGTTTGTATTGTCAAAGCCTGATAACGTATGTGCTTTGGGTATCATTCTATCTTCAGCTTGTATTTCCTGCAACACTCTTAGCAAAATGATGTTGACAGAACTTCCCGGATCAATTAAAACTCGTTTTACATTAGTATCATGTACCAATAATGATATAACCAGTGCATCATTATGAGGAGTGATCATTCCTTCTGTGTCTGCATCATAAAAATACTTTCATCCTCTAAGGTTTGGCATACTCGCTTCCCGTGTGTAATAACTACTTTAGAAATTTTATATGAAGCCGTGTACGTTACTCTGTAAATATCCTCTCCTCCATTGATGACATTCAATGTCCTTTTTGGAAATAGTGTATTTGATACAAGAGTATCTCCACGAGAGGCTTGAGGAAAAGGAACTATGCTAACATTGTTCAAGTCCTTTTGAGCGTGAGGGATCTGGTTTTCAACAACATTATTGCTGTTGTTGTTTGACATGATGTTAACCACAAGTAAAGTGTGTAAGCTTAGAAAGAATAGATTATCAGATTCCCGATAACGAAACCAATTTGTTTAACCAAAATATAGAATTTCGATTAAAACAAGAAAATAATAGAAAAATCGGGTTACTGATAATCAAGAAACCGAAAAATGTAATAGGCTTTCAATAATCAGAATGAACAGTAAAGAAAAATTGTATTTCAATAGGCTTTCAACAATTGACCGTCTCTACAATTGGTATAACTTCCTCCTTTTATAGCTGACTTTAAGTAGAAGAATGAAATCTAGGTTTTAATGATATAATTATGAGTAATAAATGACATTAAATAAGTCGTTACACAATCATTTTTATTAAATGTAATTCTTCAACGTATCAGGTATTTAATGATTGAATTTGGACTTCTTTCTGCCTCCAGATCCATGCTTTAAATGCTTTTTGACCTGTTGCTTTTGAATGTCTTAAATAGGTACGGAACTCGTATCTATTTGTTCTTGGTATCCTTTATCTTTAAAATTACGTTCCAACCCACTCTAAACAGATACGAGACTCGTAGTTGAATTATGTCACGTGTCTGATTTGTATCCTCGTATCTTTTATTTATCCTCTTTCGAAATGATAACCTTTTGACCTTTCCACGTGTCTTGCCACGTCAGAAAGAAAAACTTTTTCCCAATACAGTAACCATATTTAAAGGTGGCGATGGTGGTAGTGTGCTTAGATTTGGAGGTGGAAATGATAGTAATTATGTGAAAGATCTACAAATTTAAAAGAAATATTTACAGAAAAAGTTTTCCGGCAAAAGTAGCCATGGCGTTGTTGTCTTCTCTTTGCCCCATTTTACACAGATCTGAATCTCAAGGATTTTCAGTAAAAGATGGTCGCCCTACTGATGGTCGCCCCTCGCTGCCATGTCCATGATTTCTCCATTATTAAAATCAACAATGCTTTGAGAAAAGAAGAACAATAAAAGGAAAATATTGAACCATCTCAGCAGCACTCATTTATCTCTGTAAAAAGTGGCTATTATGCTCTTTCTTTTTCTGCTTCTGCTATTCCAACAACTGATTTGCATAAATATCTAATTTTCTTCATCAGCAATTTTTTCTCCAGTCAATTTGGTTGCAAACTCTTAGTAGTTTTAACCTAGAAAGGAAGAATGAAGAAAAAGAAGAAAAAAAATTTAATTTCTAGAGAACAAGAAAGAGCTGGAAAAGCGATGGTCGGAAATTGATTTTCCGACGAGGGGAATCATTGGGGAAGATGACGACAATGGGGTGGGTGGGGTTCTTTTTTTTTTTGGTTAATTTGATTAAGATACATTCACATGTCCTTGTCTTATTCGTTATTGTGGTGTGTGAATTACACGCACCTTTGTTGTGTGGCTGTCTACGAATTTTGTGTCCAAACGATATAGTAAAGGCCTGGTTAAAGTATTCAAATGAAACAATGTTAAGATAAAGCGTTTAAGTTTAAGTGAAAAGTGTGGACAACTTTAAGGGACTGTCCATGAATTTGGCCTATTATTTTTAGCAAGAAGTATGAAAGATTTGTCTTTTGGAAATTGGACCATTTTTACGCGCTTGAAAATTTGAGAAACACTGACTATGCCATGTCAGTATTTTATGTATAAATGACATAGTAATAACCTGGTTAAAGTGTTCAAATAGAACTGACTTAAAAATGGTGGATAACTTTAAGGGGCAGGCAATATATTTTAGCCTTTTACCTATAATTAGCATTTTTTCCCTGTTACTAAAGTAGGTCCCAGACTCTCAAACTCGTGATTATCACAAAATCATTAGTATATTCTTTTTATTATGTACTTAATTAATAAATGCAGCAATGGGGCAATAGGAAACCGGGAAAACAAGCGACGGATCCAGCTAAGTGAAGGCGAGCTAAAGTTCCATCACTGTACACACTCTACCAAAATATCTTCTGATTCTTACTTTCTCTTTGTCATTTCTTCGAACAGTTTAAATACACCAAAATCCCATTATATCCCCTGAGCGCGTTGACTAAATTATGGCGGATCGGGAAAGAAAATTGATGAGCGAAGGGGTCGTAACTTATGCATACATACTTCTCTATATTGCACTCTCTAGTGGTCAGATCTTCTTCAACAAGGTACATAAATATGTTTTTGCAACTACTTGATATACCCATTTCTTTACATATTTTCTACTTATATTATCTTCCGTAAAAGTAGTTCGCTAATATTGGATGAACTTTTGAAACTTGTAATCTAAAGCAATTCGTAAATATTTGTGTGGCTATAAAAACTTCTCATTAATGTAAAATGGAAAGATTAAGTTAAATTGTTCTCAAATTTAGAAAGTTACTTTTTTTTTTTTGAATTGACCAATAAGGAAATGTTGTCACATAAATTGGAATAGAGGAATTATGAATGGAAAAGAGGATTCATATAGTGGACCCGACTAGTTTGAGATTGAGACTTAATTGATTGATTGAGTTGGTTGCTTTAACAATTGTTAAATGCTTTGCGACTTCGAGCTGCCACTGCCCAGGGATTAGTTCAAGTGCCGAAGGTTGAGGGAGTTGTGCCCTGGAGCCCTGCGTTATGCGAACTACGCCTAATATTTAAGTGAATAAGGATAGAGGGGAGGTGTAACAAATAGGCAAACTCTTTACTATACCAATATGAACTAGAACTCAATTACAAATTCGGGTAACAAGGCAACAATTCAAACAACTGAAATACAATAAGAAACACAATGTAAAAGTAGCTAAGGATAAAGATAAGAAGGGGATGAGAACTTAGGCTCAGAGAGAGGGGATGAGAAGAAGCAGACACTTTTCTTCATAATATGCATAATCCTGTTTATCTCACTGCTAGTCCTTTTAACCATTTGCTAAATGGGCCTGGATCCCAAATAAATCTCTTGTTGGTCTGTCTAATACCTTGGCCTTTTCGCAATTTAGCCCTAAGCCCAGCAGCTTGGCTAGCCTCCGTCAAAATAACTGGCCCATAAACGTTATTGGAGTTACCTATGTTCACAACAGGAGGGCCTATTATGCCGAATTTTCGAAGGCTTCAGTTGTTTTAAGGTTTGGCTCCAGATAGATTTCTTGATCATAAAGAAAATGCATTTTGGGTTCGATATCCCTGAGAGTGAGAAATAGTTGTAGCTAGAAATTACATGTACATAACTGAAAATTTAATACTGTTTCCAAATAATGTATAACCTGTAGGGCGGTGTCCAGTAACGGAGCCACAGTTTTATATAAGGGTATTCAAGATTGCCATGCATGGGAGTTGAATCTGTGACCTAAAGCAATTTTTGTATCCCCTTTGATACTTTATTAGAATTTTCCTTAACGGCTTTTTTACAACAACAACAACAACTATCCAGTATAGTCCCACAAAGTGGGGCATGGGGAGGGTAATACGTACACAAGCTTTATCCCTACCCGAAAGGGCAGAGAGACTGTTTCCAATCAACCCTCGGCTCAGGAAAAAGAAACAATAAAAGAAAAGAAAAGAGAAAGAAAAGGAAAAGGAAAATAAAAAAGAAAAACAAAAGAGCATTAGTTATCCAGCAGAAATCGCATAAATAATTATCTAAACATAAAATCATAAATTAAACGGCATGAAATAATATCGACCAGTAACTACCATAAGGGGGCACAATACAATACGCAAGTCATCTATGGGGAGCCCTACCAAACCCCACCTAGCCCCGGGAATGAAGTACGAAAAGTTCTTGAAGCCCCTATCCTACAACCCTGATACTAGACCTCCAGACTTTCCTATCAAGGGAATTCAACGGCTTTTATATAATGCAAAAACAGTTTTTATTCTATTTCACAATATAATTTTTTGTGTATGGGATTAACTTAAACTCTCTTCCTCCAAGCTAGTTCCGCCACTGGCGATGTTTATATTCATGGGCAGAGGCATTCTAGCTGGTCTATAGATATACGTATATAACTTTCTCCATTTCCCTATTACAGAGTATATATGTAAATTCAAGGATTTAGTAAATAAAATCATTCTTAGGCATGAAGCACAATTTTATCTTTCTAAATTTTTTCTTTTTAATAGTGTTGGTGTCCGAGCTAGCTTGTGCACTCCTTGGCTGTTCCACTAGGTATCTACATCCTTCCATCAGTACATGTACCAGTTATTCTGCTCATCCACAGCTTAGGGCCTTACGCCATTGGGAATAACTCACCTAGATTTTCTTGATGTTGCTGAATTCGAAGCCTGTTATCCTGTAATCTTTATGCCAGCTTGATTGACCGCATTTACGTGACATGAAGCACAATGTTAGTGTTTAATGTTCAAGTTAAGTGCAATGATTTAGAATATCACCTTTTTTTCCTTTCGCATCATGTTACACAACTAGAGATTGTGGAAGTACAGTAATATCCTGTTGTTTTGTGATTTGTTTGGTTTTGGGTACTTAATTTGAAATGGTTGCAGTGATTTATTAGAAGGATTTTCAAAATGTGCAAGGATAAGATTTTTTTGCATCGAATGATGGTCAGCTTTTCATAGAAGGCTCTCAAGGTGCACCAGTTGCTTACAAATAGGTTTTACTCGAAGTAATGTGTTTTCAACATAATGTAAGGAACCGTTAGCTGGTTTAACATGCACTTTATTGTTTCTTCTGTGCATATCTGAGACCCAAATGCATTGTCTGGTCACAGGCATAGGATAGTTCGTGCATATTTAAAGTCTTTTATGGTCTCATTGAATGGAGGCATCTGAAGTCAAAGAGGACTTCAAAGACATGTTCTCAAGTTTCTTTTGAAGTAAATCAATAGAAGAGCTCCTATTGTCTGCAGTTTGAGCTTTTGCCCAATTCATCTTAAGTTTGAGTTTGTGGTTTCAAACCCAATTTTTCTTTAATAAAATCAATTGTGTGCAAACGATTTTGACGTACAAATTTAAAACCAACGATGGCAAATCTCTCAACTAAATGGGCTCTCAGTTTTCAATTTCTTTTCAAAATAATTATTTATGGGGTTCCAAAATACACCATAAATTGGATATGTTTAATGGCAGATGCATCGTGCTCTGTTCCTTATTGTTTTTCATTTCAAAATTTTCTTCTGCAACAGCCAGCAGGTTACAACAGGGTAAATTAGATAAAATTATTCACATGCCATGCCAGACTATCAATCTTGATCACATAATTTCCTTAATCCTGATCAATTGTGTGTTAAGTACGCTCCACTACATTTTCAAGAGGAATCTGTAAGTTTTCACGAGAATCTGTGAGTCCTTACAAAAGGCCCTGGAACCTAGATTATAGCTTTCTGTTGATTCTTCTTTGTGGATAAGTTTACCATCGTGACCGGACTTAAACTCTAGGAAGCTAAACCACCTTGGCAGTTGACTGCCTGTGAATCAGCCCTTTGCTAATGGCAATGAAAAACCTTAAACCATAATGAAAATGTAAAGATCAGGTTTTTCTAAAGAAGTGGCCACTATGCGTTGGCCGATACCTTGAAATTTTGCCTTTTCCCCCTTTAAACGAAATGAGATAGAAGATACATCCTTGTTAGCTTTTATCTAGCTTTGGTTTTTTTACTACACTTATCAGTTGTTGCTTTAAGACTACTTCACTAGTCTGACATTTCTCTGTTCCTTTGTTGTGTAATAATTTGTTCATTGCAGTGGGTTTTGTCATCAAAAGAAATAAACTTCCCGTATCCTCTTGCACTGACACTACTTCACATGGTTTTCTCCTCAGTACTATGTTTTGTGCTTACCAAAGTTCTCAAGGTAAGAAATTTTCTCCTTTCTTACTGATTGGTTGGGCAACTAGTACTGCTAATTTAGGCATTTCTATGCAGATAATGAAGGTTGAGGAAGGAATGACTCTAGATATGTGAGTGCTCTTGTGAAAAAATGTCATGTTTAATGTTTTGAATAGCGAGTTCTATATCCAAGGACCTTATTATTATGTCTTTTCTTCTTCAAAGAAAGCTTGTTAATTTGATTTTGTCCTTCCAAATCCTATGTAAATTTCTGCCTTCTGTTGTCTCCTTAATTTTTCCTTTTTCGGGCGGCTTTCAGTGCAATCTATATCTCTTCTGCTGCTTTGACTGGTAAGCCAAGGCGGGAGCATTTAGCTGGTCATTTAATCACAAACTCTTTGGCTTGTTTATAGAGATGTTCAACTTTCTTTGAAGAATTATGCCATGTATTACACAAGTTACAGATATACTTCTCCGTAAAACTATATATTTCTTGTCATTCCTAAAATGATGAAAGGTATTTGTTGCCACCACCATGTCCCTCCATTATGTGACAGAACAACACTAAGTTTCAATTTGCATCTGTATAATTATGCTAAATCAGATATCTAATTTGGAATAAAATGGATTACTTCGGATAATTTACTAAACCAATTGCACCGCATCATTATCAATAATGAAGCCTTTATGAACAAGATAAAGAAAAAGTTAACATTAACCTTTCTTCCTCACCTATTAGTATAACGTAGAAACTTACCTGAGGGTGATGATTATCTCAATTTTAGCATATCTTTTGCATAGTACAGTAGTAAACAATAGTTTGTTACTGTACTTTTCTTTTCCTTCTCAACTCTTGTCCGTTGGACTTTTTTGAAGACTATCATTCGATGCACCTAACCAAAATTTCAATATGCAGATACATTAACTCGGTCATCCCAATTGGTGCTATGTTTGCTATGACGCTTTGGCTTGGGAACACTGCTTACCTTTATATTTCTGTTTCATTTGCTCAGATGTTGAAAGCAATCAGTAAGTATTTCTGTTATCCAGCTTTCTTATGTTCTTTAGTTCAAAGATGTTAGAGTTATTTAAAGCTTCACTTTAGATATATGCTGATGGATGAAATGTCGGTGGATGTTTCATGCCAGATGCTTAGACTCTGGCCTGGTGTACGGCCTGCTCAAGTACTCTATAATCTTTCTTCGTTTGTTTCAGAATATTATTTCACATATTTGGGTCTCATCTGCAGTGCCAGTAGCTGTCTTCATCCTTGGAGTTGCAGCTGGACTCGAAGTGATGAGCTGCAGGATGCTTCTCATAATGTCGGTAATCAGCTTTGGCGTACTGGTAGCTTCTTATGGAGAAATATACATTAACTGGGTTGGTGTCATCTACCAAATGGGAGGTGTTGTTGGAGAAGCTTTGAGACTGATATTTATGGAGATTCTAGTAAAACGGAAGGGCCTCAAGCTAAACCCAGTATCTATCATGTACTATGTTAGCCCATGCAGGCAAGTACATTTATCGTCTGGAAGCTGGAATCCTTTTTTTTAATTTTACTCTGTTTTAACCTTATGGAAAGACAATGTAAATGGAACTCTCTTGTTACACATGCAGCGCTCTTTGCCTTTTAGTTCCATGGATCTTTTTGGAGAAACCAAAGATGGATGAACAACTGACATGGAACTTTCATCCTTTTGTTCTAACTCTAAACTGCATATGCACCTTTGCCCTGAATCTCTCTGTTTTCCTGGTGATCTCACATACAAGTGCCCTGACCATCCGTGTCGCTGGAGTTGTCAAAGATTGGGTGGTTGTACTGCTATCTGCTCTACTTTTTGTTGATACAAAGCTGACACTTATTAATCTTTGTGGTTATGCTATTGGTAATTTTCTTACAATCTTATCTGATCCAAGAAACATAGTGCCTTAACTATTCAAATTGTTTCCGGACACTTTCCTTACATTCATTCTACATTATCAAGAAATGCTGTTATGCATAATGTTCATCATCTTCTTCTTTCTTTGGCTCTTTTTCGGTACCTGTGTAGCTGATTAGTCTGTTTGCCTTATCTCTGAGAATTTGTGTAACTATTTTCAATGGACTGTACTTTTGCTGTATTGAACCTGCTGCTAGTCCTGGGGAAATATCTTTCTATATTCTATTTGACCTTGAGTAACTACTTTAATTTTCCAACGTTGACATTTGGTGGGAGCGATATAATTGTTACTTCAATGTTAGAGCCCCTGCCTGTAGACTGATACAAAGTGATGGTTATGAACCTTGGCGAGGACCTTATTTTTGTTAACGATTACATTGAAGGGAAGCTAGTAATGATAGATACTGCAGCAGCTTTATGTTGATTGAGAATTTATCTTGTGCTTTTTTCTCAAAAAAGATTGTTAAGGTTGGAGTAATCCTAATCTTGTTCGTTCTGTGTCTATGATTAAAAAAAAAAAAGAAAAGACATCGATGGTACAATTTCCTGAGCACATGACATAGTAAAGTTGTTTTTTGTGCAGCTATTGCAGGTGTAGCTGCATATAACAGTCACAAGTTAAAAAAGGAAGCTTCCGGAGTAATCTCAGATGAGTCTCGAGATGCTCTACCTATAATTTCATCTTCAACGTCCAATGAGTAGATCTATGTGAAGAGCATTCTTGCTGTCTATTCTGAGGTCTTGGATGTAAAGGAGCAGAGAAGTCTGCAAATTCCACTATGTTTTCTTTCTTTTTTTGGGAGGAGACGTTTGTTCATTCTTAAATGATGCATTATTTGAGTACTGCTTCAATATCGTTTGTTTTAGAAGAAGCAGTCAAACATGGTGATGTTCGAGTCAGGAACTCGATTATGGGTGCAACGTTCTCTACTGCTTTTGAATTCGAGACATCAGGGCACAGAAAGAGAAACAGTTACAGTGACGTATAAGGTAGAGGATCCAACCTTTTCTTTTAAATGCAAAAAGGTTGGACAAACACCTCTCTTTAATAATGAGGTTGGACATGGATATTCTTTTGGTTGAACATAGACGGATGATTTATTGTACATTG